>JAWRVZ010001464.1:0-25572 GCA_037043235.1 Rhodeus uyekii
AATTTCAATTTTGCGACCATTACGTCGGATTCTTTCGCGAGTTATTCGTAAACGGTTTGACATATCAACTTTCTTTGGATAACTTTTTGTCATGATGGTCTGGAGATGATGTGGTTCAATTTTGGTGAAAATTGGACAAACGGTCTGGGAGGAGTTCGAAAAAGTAGGTTTTTAAAGAAAAATAACATGGCAAATCGGAGGTTTGGCCGAATATAACATATTTGGTATCTATGGTCTCGGCTTGACCCAATGAACACATTAAGACCATTTGTTTTACAATAGGTTAACGTCATCAAAAGTTATTAGCATATTTGTAAATTTGGTTATAACTTTTGACCACAAGGTGGCGCTGCCCCCAAACTTTTTGTGCCGTATCAAGATTAGGTGCCGAAGACACATATTGAGTTTCGTAACGATACGCCAATCCATTTGTTAAATATAGCAATTTATGACAATATTCAAAATGGCCGACGCTCTAAATGGCCGATATGGGAAAATTTGGTATCGCACGACTCGGCATGATGCACTGAATCTAACGAGACCAGTTTTATGATTTTTGGCCAAAGGGTTCAGGAGTTGTAAGGAAAAATGTCACTTTTTCATATCTCCTGACCACTAGGGGGCAGAGCGCCAAAACTCTGCAGGTAGCCTCAAACCATGATTGACATAACACACACCTAGTTTGGTCAGAAAAGGCTAATGCATTGGGGAGATAAAGCCTCAATTTCATTTTGGCGACTTTTACCTCAGATTCTTTCACGAGTTATTCGTAAACGGTTTGACGAATCAACTTTGTTTATATATCGTTTTGTCAACATTGTCAGGAGATGATGTGGTTCAATTTTCGTGAACATCGGACGAACGGCCTAGGAGGAGTTCGACAAAGTAGGTTTTTCATAAAATTCAAAATGGCGGGAAAATTTTCATGACGGAAAATGACGTCATAGGGTGCAATCGAATCGTCTTGAGCCAAGGAATCAGTGGACAAAAGAATTTTGTTTCTAGGACATACGGTTCAAAAGTTATTTACGTAAACGTGAGTGCAACTTTGGACAGTTGGTGGCGGTAGAGAGATTGAGTTAGAGACTTCAATTTTGCTATGGTCAATGATTAGACTCTCCTTTATGAGTGTGCCAACTTTTTTTCATTTTCCCGCTTACGGTTCTATGGGCTGTCATAGACTTCAATGGCAGAAGAAGAATAATAATAATAATAATAATAAGAACCGGAACAAAAACAATAGGTGCCTCCGCACCTTCGGTGCTTGGCCCCTAATAATAATAAGAACCGGAACAAAAACAATAGGTGCCTCCGCACCTTCGGTGCTTGGCCCCTAATAATAATAAGAACCGGAACAAAAACAATAGGTGCCTCCGCACCTTCGGTGCTTGGCCCCTAATAAGAACCGGAACAAAAACAATAGGTGCCTCCGCACCTTCGGTGCTTGGCCCCTAAATAGCTGCTAGCAGCCATCACGGGGCCAAGCGCAAGGAGGGCATTAAATGTCATGCCGACATGGCTGGCATCATCAGACCAATGGCAGTAAGAATCTAAAGACATTTCAATATGACTTAAGTCTAAATGGCTGAAAAATCAACAATACGGTCTTTAGTAATTCGATTTAATGGTTTATCACATTCAACCAGCAGGCAGCGCTGTAACCAAATTGTAGTGTCAATTCATGTGGTACATTGAGAGTGTGGTGACATTGACACATGCAAAGTTTGCTTTCAATTGGGTAAACCATTGCTGACAGAGCACTAAAGTCATGTGTTTGTTAAACATAGAATCTTATAAGAAAAATCGAAATGGCAGACGCTCAAAATGGCCGATATGGGAAAATTTGGTATCACAGGACTCGGCATGACCCATTGGATCTAAAGAGACCAGTTTCATGATTTTTGGCCAAAGGGTTCAGGAGTTATAAGCAAAAAAGTCAGTTTTTTAATATCTCCTGACCACTAGGGGGCAGAGCGCCAAAACTCTGCAGGTAGCCTCAAACCATGATTGACATAACACACACCTAGTTTGGTCAGAAAAGGCTAATGCATTGGGGAGATAAAGCCTCAATTTCATTTTGGCGACTTTTACCTCAGATTCTTTCACGAGTTATTCGTAAACGGTTTGACGAATCAACTTTGTTTATATATCGTTTTGTCAACATTGTCAGGAGATGATGTGGTTCAATTTTCGTGAACATCGGACGAACGGCCTAGGAGGAGTTCGACAAAGTAGGTTTTTCATAAAATTCAAAATGGCGGGAAAATTTTCATGACGGAAAATGACGTCATAGGGTGCAATCGAATCGTCTTGAGCCAAGGAATCAGTGGACAAAAGAATTTTGTTTCTAGGACATACGGTTCAAAAGTTATTTACGTAAACGTGAGTGCAACTTTGGACAGTTGGTGGCGGTAGAGAGATTGAGTTAGAGACTTCAATTTTGCTATGGTCAATGATTAGACTCTCCTTTATGAGTGTGCCAACTTTTTTTCATTTTCCCGCTTACGGTTCTATGGGCTGTCATAGACTTCAATGGCAGAAGAAGAATAATAATAAATATAGCTGCTAGCAGCCATCACGGGGCCAAGCGCAAGGAGGGCATTAAATGTCATGCCGACATGGCTGGCATCATCAGACCAACGGCAGTAAAAATCTAAAGACATTTCAATATGGCTTAAGTCTAAATGGCTGAAAAACCAACAATACGGTCTTTAGCAATTCGATTTAATGGTTTATCGCATTCAACCAACAGGCAGCGCTGTAACCAAATTGTACTGTGTGGTACATTGAGAGTGTGGTGACATTGACACATGCAAAGTTTGCTTTCAATTGGGTAAACCATTGCTGACAGAGCACTAAAGTCAAGTGTTTGTTAAACATAGCATCTTATAAGAAAAATCGAAATGGCAGACGCTCAAAATGGCCGATATGGGAATATTTGGTATCACAGGACTCGGCATGACCCACTGGATCTAAAGAGACCAGTTTCATGATTTTTGGCCAAAGGGTTCAGAAGTTATAAGCAAAAAAGTCAGTTTTTGATAACTCCTGACCACTAGGGGGCACAGCGCCAAAACTCTGCAGGTAGCCTCAAACCATGATTGACATAACACACACCTAGTTTGGTCAAAAAAGGCTAATGCATTGGGGAGATAAAGCCTCAATTTCATTTTGGCGACTTTTACCTCAGATTCTTTCACGAGTTATTCGTAAACGGTTTGACGAATCAACTTTCTTTATATATCGTTTTGTCCACATTGTCGGGAGATGATGTGGTTCAATTTTCGTGAACATCGGACGAACGGCCTAGGAGGAGTTCGACAAAGTAGGTTTTTCATAAAATTCAAAATGGCGGGAAAATTTTCATGACGGAAAATGACGTCATAGGGTGCAATCGAATCGTCTTGAGCCAAGGAATCAGTGGACAAAAGAATTTTGTTTCTAGGACATACGGTTCAAAAGTTATTTACGTAAACGTGAGTGCAACTTTGGACCGTTGGTGGCGCTAGAGAGATTGAGTTAGAGACTTCAATTTTGCTATGGTCAAAGATTGGACTGTCCTTTATGAGTGTGCCAACTTTTTTTCATTTTCCCGCTTACGGTTCTATGGGCTGTCATAGACTTCAATGGCAGAAGAAGAATAATAATAATAATAAATATAGCTGCTAGCAGCCATCACGGGGCCAAGCGCAAGGAGGGCATTAAATGTCATGCCGACATGGCTGGCATCATCAGACCAACGGCAGTAAGAATCTAAAGAGATTTCAATATGACTTAAGTCTAAATGGCTGAAAAATCAACAATACGGTCTTTAGTATTTCGATTTAATGGTTTATCACATTCAACCAACAGGCAGCGCTGTAACCAAATTGTAGTGTCAATTCATGTGGTACATTGAGAGTGTGGTGACATTGACACATGCAAAGTTTGCTTTCAATTGGGTAAACCATTGCTGACAGACCACTAAAGTCATGTGTTTGTTAAACATAGCATCTTATAAGAAAAATCGAAATGGCAGACGCTCAAAATGGCCGATATGGGAATATTTGGTATCACAGGACTCGGCATGACCCACTGGATCTAAAGAGACCAGTTTCATGATTTTTGGACAAAGCGTTCAGGAGTTATAATCAAAAATGACAGTTTTTCATATCTCCTGACCAGTAGGGGGCAGAGCGCCAAAACTCTGCAGGTAGCCTCAGACCATAATTGACATAACACACACCTAGTTTGGTCAGAAAAGGCAAATGCATTACGGAGATAAAGCCTCAATTTCATTTTAGCGACTATTACCTCAGATTCTTTTGTGAGTTATTCGTAAATGGTTTGACGAACCAACTTCCTTTATATATCGTTTTGTCCACATTGTCTGGAGATGATGTGGTTCAATTTTCGTGAAAATCGGACGAACGGCCTAGGAGGAGTTCGAAAAAGTAGGTTTTTCATAAAATTCAAAATGGCGGGAAAATTTTCATGACGGAAAATGACGTCATAGGGTGCAATTGAATCGTCTTGAGCCAAGGAATCAGTGGACAAAAGAATTTTGTTTCTAGGACATACGGTTCAAAAGTTATTTACATAAACGTGAGTGCAACTTTGGACAGTTGGTGGCGCTTTAGAGATTGAGTTAGAGACTTCAATTTTGCTATGGTCAATGATTGGACTGTCCTTTATGAGTGTGCCAACTTTTTTTCATTTTCCCGCTTACGGTTCTATGGGCTGTCATAGACTTCAATGGCAGAAGAAGAATAATAATAATAATAATAATAAGAACCGGAACAAAAACAATAGGTGCCTCCGCACCTTCGGTGCTTGGCCCCTAAATATAGCTGCTAGCAGCCATCACGGGGCCAAGCGCAAGGAGGGCATTAAATGTCATGCCGACATGGCTGGCATCATCAGACCAACGGCAGTAAGAATCTAAAGACATTTCAATATGACTTAAGTCTAAATGGCTGAAAAATCAACAATACGGTCTTTAGTAATTCGATTTAATGGTTTATCACATTCAACCAGCAGGCAGCGCTGTAACCAAATTGTAGTGTCAATTCATGTGGTACATTGAGAGTGTGGTGACATTGACACATGCAAAGTTTGCTTTCAATTGGGTAAACCATTGCTGACAGAGCACTAAAGTCATGTGTTTGTTAAACATAGAATCTTATAAGAAAAATCGAAATGGCAGACGCTCAAAATGGCCGATATGGGAAAATTTGGTATCACAGGACTCGGCATGACCCATTGGATCTAAAGAGACCAGTTTCATGATTTTTGGCCAAAGGGTTCAGGAGTTATAAGCAAAAAAGTCAGTTTTTTAATATCTCCTGACCACTAGGGGGCAGAGCGCCAAAACTCTGCAGGTAGCCTCAAACCATGATTGACATAACACACACCTAGTTTGGTCAGAAAAGGCTAATGCATTGGGGAGATAAAGCCTCAATTTCATTTTGGCGACTTTTACCTCAGATTCTTTCACGAGTTATTCGTAAACGGTTTGACGAATCAACTTTGTTTATATATCGTTTTGTCAACATTGTCAGGAGATGATGTGGTTCAATTTTCGTGAACATCGGACGAACGGCCTAGGAGGAGTTCGACAAAGTAGGTTTTTCATAAAATTCAAAATGGCGGGAAAATTTTCATGACGGAAAATGACGTCATAGGGTGCAATCGAATCGTCTTGAGCCAAGGAATCAGTGGACAAAAGAATTTTGTTTCTAGGACATACGGTTCAAAAGTTATTTACGTAAACGTGAGTGCAACTTTGGACAGTTGGTGGCGGTAGAGAGATTGAGTTAGAGACTTCAATTTTGCTATGGTCAATGATTAGACTCTCCTTTATGAGTGTGCCAACTTTTTTTCATTTTCCCGCTTACGGTTCTATGGGCTGTCATAGACTTCAATGGCAGAAGAAGAATAATAATAATAATAATAATAAGAACCGGAACAAAAACAATAGGTGCCTCCGCACCTTCGGTGCTTGGCCCCTAATAAATATAGCTGCTAGCAGCCATCACGGGGCCAAGCGCAAGGAGGGCATTAAATGTCATGCCGACATGGCTGGCATCATCAGACCAACGGCAGTAAAAATCTAAAGACATTTCAATATGGCTTAAGTCTAAATGGCTGAAAAACCAACAATACGGTCTTTAGCAATTCGATTTAATGGTTTATCGCATTCAACCAACAGGCAGCGCTGTAACCAAATTGTACTGTGTGGTACATTGAGAGTGTGGTGACATTGACACATGCAAAGTTTGCTTTCAATTGGGTAAACCATTGCTGACAGAGCACTAAAGTCAAGTGTTTGTTAAACATAGCATCTTATAAGAAAAATCGAAATGGCAGACGCTCAAAATGGCCGATATGGGAATATTTGGTATCACAGGACTCGGCATGACCCACTGGATCTAAAGAGACCAGTTTCATGATTTTTGGCCAAAGGGTTCAGAAGTTATAAGCAAAAAAGTCAGTTTTTGATAACTCCTGACCACTAGGGGGCACAGCGCCAAAACTCTGCAGGTAGCCTCAAACCATGATTGACATAACACACACCTAGTTTGGTCAAAAAAGGCTAATGCATTGGGGAGATAAAGCCTCAATTTCATTTTGGCGACTTTTACCTCAGATTCTTTCACGAGTTATTCGTAAACGGTTTGACGAATCAACTTTCTTTATATATCGTTTTGTCCACATTGTCGGGAGATGATGTGGTTCAATTTTCGTGAACATCGGACGAACGGCCTAGGAGGAGTTCGACAAAGTAGGTTTTTCATAAAATTCAAAATGGCGGGAAAATTTTCATGACGGAAAATGACGTCATAGGGTGCAATCGAATCGTCTTGAGCCAAGGAATCAGTGGACAAAAGAATTTTGTTTCTAGGACATACGGTTCAAAAGTTATTTACGTAAACGTGAGTGCAACTTTGGACCGTTGGTGGCGCTAGAGAGATTGAGTTAGAGACTTCAATTTTGCTATGGTCAAAGATTGGACTGTCCTTTATGAGTGTGCCAACTTTTTTTCATTTTCCCGCTTACGGTTCTATGGGCTGTCATAGACTTCAATGGCAGAAGAAGAATAATAATAATAATAATAATAAGAACCGGAACAAAAACAATAGGTGCCTCCGCACCTTCGGTGCTTGGCCCCTAATAATAAGAACCGGAACAAAAACAATAGGTGCCTCCGCACCTTCGGTGCTTGGCCCCTAATAAGAACCGGAACAAAAACAATAGGTGCCTCCGCACCTTCGGTGCTTGGCCCCTAAATAGCTGCTAGCAGCCATCACGGGGCCAAGCGCAAGGAGGGCATTAAATGTCATGCCGACATGGCTGGCATCATCAGACCAATGGCAGTAAGAATCTAAAGACATTTCAATATGACTTAAGTCTAAATGGCTGAAAAATCAACAATACGGTCTTTAGTAATTCGATTTAATGGTTTATCACATTCAACCAGCAGGCAGCGCTGTAACCAAATTGTAGTGTCAATTCATGTGGTACATTGAGAGTGTGGTGACATTGACACATGCAAAGTTTGCTTTCAATTGGGTAAACCATTGCTGACAGAGCACTAAAGTCATGTGTTTGTTAAACATAGAATCTTATAAGAAAAATCGAAATGGCAGACGCTCAAAATGGCCGATATGGGAAAATTTGGTATCACAGGACTCGGCATGACCCATTGGATCTAAAGAGACCAGTTTCATGATTTTTGGCCAAAGGGTTCAGGAGTTATAAGCAAAAAAGTCAGTTTTTTAATATCTCCTGACCACTAGGGGGCAGAGCGCCAAAACTCTGCAGGTAGCCTCAAACCATGATTGACATAACACACACCTAGTTTGGTCAGAAAAGGCTAATGCATTGGGGAGATAAAGCCTCAATTTCATTTTGGCGACTTTTACCTCAGATTCTTTCACGAGTTATTCGTAAACGGTTTGACGAATCAACTTTGTTTATATATCGTTTTGTCAACATTGTCAGGAGATGATGTGGTTCAATTTTCGTGAACATCGGACGAACGGCCTAGGAGGAGTTCGACAAAGTAGGTTTTTCATAAAATTCAAAATGGCGGGAAAATTTTCATGACGGAAAATGACGTCATAGGGTGCAATCGAATCGTCTTGAGCCAAGGAATCAGTGGACAAAAGAATTTTGTTTCTAGGACATACGGTTCAAAAGTTATTTACGTAAACGTGAGTGCAACTTTGGACAGTTGGTGGCGGTAGAGAGATTGAGTTAGAGACTTCAATTTTGCTATGGTCAATGATTAGACTCTCCTTTATGAGTGTGCCAACTTTTTTTCATTTTCCCGCTTACGGTTCTATGGGCTGTCATAGACTTCAATGGCAGAAGAAGAATAATAATAATAAATATAGCTGCTAGCAGCCATCACGGGGCCAAGCGCAAGGAGGGCATTAAATGTCATGCCGACATGGCTGGCATCATCAGACCAACGGCAGTAAGAATCTAAAGACATTTCAATATGACTTAAGTCTAAAGACAGAGCACTGAAGTCATGTGTTTGTTAAACATAGCATCTTATAAGAAAAATCGAAATGGCAGACGCTCAAAATGGCCGATATGGGAAAATTTGGTATCACAGGACTCGGCATGACCCACTGGATCTAAAGACAGCAGTTTCATGATTTTTAGACAAAGCGTTCAGGAGTTATAATCAAAAATGTAATTTTTTAATATCTCCTGACCACTAGGAGGCAGAGCGCCAAAACTCTGCAGGTGGCCTCAGACCATGATTGACATAACACACACCTAGTTTGGTCAGAAAACGCTAATGCGTTGCAGAGATAAAGCCTCAATTTCATTTTTGCAACCATTACGTCGGATTCTTTCGCGAGTTATTCGTAAACGGTTTGACATATCAACTTTCTTTGGATAACTTTTTGTCACGATGGTCTGGAGATGATGTGGTTTAATTTTGGTGAAAATTGGACAAACGGTCTGGGAGGAGTTCGAAAAAGTAGGTTTTTAAAGAAAAACAACATGGTGGACAAGAAGTTTGGCCGACTATGACAAATTTGGTATCTGTGTTCTCGGTTTGACCCAAGGAACGTATAAAGATAATTTGTTTTACCATAGGTTAACGCACTCAAAAGTTATTAGCATATTTGTAAATTTGGTTATAATTTTTGACCACAAGGGGGTCCTGCCTCGAAACTTTTTGAGTCGTATCAAGGTTAGGTGCCGAAGACACATATTGAGTTTCGTAACGATATGCCAATATCTTTGTTAAATATAGCAATTTATGACAATTTTCAAAATGGCCGACGCTCAAAATGGCCGATATGGGAAAATTTGGTATCGCACGACTTGGCATGATGCACTGAATCTAAAGAGACCAGTTTTATTATTTTTGGCCAAAGCGTTCAGAAGTTATAAGCAAATATTTCACTTTTTCATATCTCCTGACCACTAGGGGGCACAGCGCCAAAACTCTGCAGGTAGCCTCAGACCATGATTGACATAACACACACCTAGTTTGGTCCGAAAACGCTAATGCGTTGCGGAGATAAAGCCTCAATTTCATTTTTGCGACCAGTACGTCAGATTCTTTCGCGAGTTATTCGTAAACGGTTTGACATATCAACTTTCTTTGGATAACTTTTTGTCCACATTGTCTGGAGATGATGTGGTTCAATTTTCGTTGAAATCGGAAAAACGGCCTAGGAGGAGTTCGAAAAAGTAGGTTTTTCATAAAATTCAAAATGGCGGGAAAAATTTCATGACGGAAAATGACGTCATAGGGTGCAATTGAATCGTCTTGAGCCAAGGAATCAGTGGACATAAGAATTTTGTTTCTAGGTCATACGGTTCAAAAGTTATTTACGTAAACGTGAGTGCAACTTTGGACCGTTGGTGGCGCTATAGAGATTGAGTTAGAGACTTCAATTTTGCTATGGTCAATGATTGGACTGTCCTTTATGAGTGTGCCAACTTTTTTTCATTTTCCCGTTTACGGTTCTATGGGCTGCCATAGACTTCAATGGCAGAAGAAGAATAATAATAATAGGAACCGGAACAAAAACAATAGGTGCCTCCGCACCTTCGGTGCTTGGCCCCTAATAATAATAAGAAGCTGAAAAATCAACAATACGGTCTTTAGTAATTCGATTTAATGGTTTATCACATTCAACCAGCAGGCAGCGCTGTAACCAAATTGTAGTGTCAATTCATGTGGTACATTGAGAGTGTGGTGACATTGACACATGCAAAGTTTGCTTTCAATTGGGTAAACCATTGCTGACAGAGCACTAAAGTCATGTGTTTGTTAAACATAGAATCTTATAAGAAAAATCGAAATGGCAGACGCTCAAAATGGCCGATATGGGAAAATTTGGTATCACAGGACTCGGCATGACCCATTGGATCTAAAGAGACCAGTTTCATGATTTTTGGCCAAAGGGTTCAGGAGTTATAAGCAAAAAAGTCAGTTTTTTAATATCTCCTGACCACTAGGGGGCAGAGCGCCAAAACTCTGCAGGTAGCCTCAAACCATGATTGACATAACACACACCTAGTTTGGTCAGAAAAGGCTAATGCATTGGGGAGATAAAGCCTCAATTTCATTTTGGCGACTTTTACCTCAGATTCTTTCACGAGTTATTCGTAAACGGTTTGACGAATCAACTTTGTTTATATATCGTTTTGTCAACATTGTCAGGAGATGATGTGGTTCAATTTTCGTGAACATCGGACGAACGGCCTAGGAGGAGTTCGACAAAGTAGGTTTTTCATAAAATTCAAAATGGCGGGAAAATTTTCATGACGGAAAATGACGTCATAGGGTGCAATCGAATCGTCTTGAGCCAAGGAATCAGTGGACAAAAGAATTTTGTTTCTAGGACATACGGTTCAAAAGTTATTTACGTAAACGTGAGTGCAACTTTGGACAGTTGGTGGCGGTAGAGAGATTGAGTTAGAGACTTCAATTTTGCTATGGTCAATGATTAGACTCTCCTTTATGAGTGTGCCAACTTTTTTTCATTTTCCCGCTTACGGTTCTATGGGCTGTCATAGACTTCAATGGCAGAAGAAGAATAATAATAATAATAATAATAAGAACCGGAACAAAAACAATAGGTGCCTCCGCACCTTCGGTGCTTGGCCCCTAAATATAGCTGCTAGCAGCCATCACGGGGCCAAGCGCAAGGAGGTCATTAAATGTCATGCCGACATGGCTGGCATCATCAGACCAACGGCAGTAAGAATCTAAAGACACTTCAATATGACTTAAGTCTAAATGGCTGAAAAATCAACAACACGGTCTTTAGTAATTCGATTTAATGGTTTATCACGTTCAACCAACAGGCAGCGCTGTAACCAAATTGTAGTGTCAATTCATGTGGTACATTGAGAGTGTGGTGACATTGACACATGCAAAGTTTGCTTTCAATTGGGTAAACCATTGCTGACAGAGCACTAAAGTCATGTGTTTGTTAAACATAGCATCTTATAAGAAAAATCGAAATGGCAGACGCTCAAAATGGCCGATATGGGAAAATTTGGTATCACAGGGCTCGGCATGACCCACTGGATCTAAAGACAGCAGTTTCATGATTTTTAGACAAAGCGTTCAGGAGTTATAATCAAAAATGTCAGTTTTTTAATATCTCCTGACCACTAGGGGGCAGAGCGCCAAAACTCGGCAGGTAGCCTCAGATCATGATTGACATAACACACACCTAGTTTGGTCAGAAAACACTAATGCGTTGCGGAGATAAAGCCTCAATTTCATTTTTGCGACCATTACGTCGGATTCTTTCGCGAGTTATTCGTAAACGGTTTGACATATCAACTTTCTTTGGATAACTTTTTGTCAGGATGGTCTGGAGATGATGTGGTTTAATTTTGGTGAAAATTGGACAAACGGTCTGGGAGGAGTTCGAAAAAGTAGGTTTTTAAAGAAAAACAACATGGTGGACAAGAAGTTTGGCCGACTATGACAAATTTGGTATCTATGTTCTTGGTTTGACCCAAGGAACGTATAAAGATAATTTGTTTTACCATAGGTTAACGCACTCAAAAGTTATTAGCATATTTGTAAATTTGGTTATAATTTTTGACCACAAGGGGGTGCTGCCTCGAAACTTTTTGAGTCGTATCAAGGTTAGGTGCCGAAGACACATATTGAGTTTCGTAATGATACGCCAATATCTTTGTTAAATATAGCAATTTATGACAATATTCAAAATGGCCGACGCTCAAAATGGCCGATATGGGAAAATTTGGTATCGCACGACTCGGCATGATGCACTGAATCTAAAGAGACCAGTTTTATTATTTTTGGCCAAAGCGTTCAGAAGTTATAAGCAAATATTTAACTTTTTCATATCTCCTGACCACTAGGGGGCACAGCGCCAAAACTCTGCAGGTAGCCTCAGATCATGATTGACATAACACACACCTAGTTTGGTCAGAAAACGCTAATGCGTTGCGGAGATAAAGCCTCAAGTTCATTTTTGCGACCATTACGTCGGATTCTTTTGCGAGTTATTCGTAAACTGTTTGACATATCAACTTTCTTTGGATAACTTTTTGTCCACATGGTCTGGAGATGATGTGGTTCAATTTTCGTTGAAATCGGAAAAACGGCCTAGGAGGAGTTCGAAAAAGTAGGTTTTTCATAAAATTCAAAATGGCGGGAAAAATTTCATGACGGAAAATGACGTCATAGGGTGCAATCGAATCGTCTTGAGCCAAGGAATCAGTGGACATAAGAATTTTGTTTCTAGGTCATACGGTTCAAAAGTTATTAGCATAAACGTTAGTTCAACTTTGGACAGTTGGTGGCGCTAGAGATATTGAGTTAGAGACTTCAAATTTGTTATGGTCAATGATTGGACTGTCTTTAATGAGTGTGCCAACTTTTTTTCATTTTCCCGCTTACGGTTCTATGGGCTGTCATAGACTCCCATGGCGGAAGAAGATGAAGAATAATAATAAGAACCGGAACAGAAACAATAGGTGCCTTCGCACCTTCGGTGCTTGGCCCCTAATAAGAACCGGAACAAAAACAATAGGTGCCTCCGCACCTTCGGTGCTTGGCCCCTAAATATAGCTGCTAGCAGCCATCACGGGGCCAAGCGCAAGGAGGGCATTAAATGTCATGCCGACATGACTGGCATCATCAGACCAACGGCAGTAAGAATCTAAAGACATTTCAATATGACTTAAGTCTAAATGGCTGAAAAACCAACAATACGGTCTTTAGCAATTCGATTTAATGGTTTATCGCATTCAACCAACAGGCAGCGCTGTAACCAAATTGTAGTGTGTGGTACATTGAGAGTGTGGTGACATTGACACATGCAAAGTTTGCTTTCAATTGGGTAAACCATTGCTGACAGCACTAAAGTCATGTGTTTGTTAAACATAGCATCTTATAAGAAAAATCGAAATGGCAGATGCTCAAAATGGCCGATATGGGAAAATGTGGTATCACAGGACTCGGCATGACCAACTGGATCTAAAGACAGCAGTTTCATGATTTTTAGACAAAGCGTTCAGGAGTTATAATCAAAAATGTCAGTTTTTTAATATCTCCTGACCACTAGGGGGCAGAGCGCCAAAACTCTGCAGGTAGCCTCAGACCATGATTGACATAACACACACCTAGTTTGGTCAGAAAAGGCTAATGCATTGCGGAGATAAAGCCTCAATTTCAATTTTGCGACCATTACGTCGGATTCTTTCGCGAGTTATTCGTAAACGGTTTGACATATCAACTTTCTTTGGATAACTTTTTGTCATGATGGTCTGGAGATGATGTGGTTCAATTTTGGTGAAAATTGGACAAACGGTCTGGGAGGAGTTCGAAAAAGTAGGTTTTTAAAGAAAAATAACATGGCAAATCGGAGGTTTGGCCGAATATAACATATTTGGTATCTATGGTCTCGGCTTGACCCAATGAACACATTAAGACCATTTGTTTTACAATAGGTTAACGTCATCAAAAGTTATTAGCATATTTGTAAATTTGGTTATAACTTTTGACCACAAGGTGGCGCTGCCCCCAAACTTTTTGTGCCGTATCAAGATTAGGTGCCGAAGACACATATTGAGTTTCGTAACGATACGCCAATCCATTTGTTAAATATAGCAATTTATGACAATATTCAAAATGGCCGACGCTCTAAATGGCCGATATGGGAAAATTTGGTATCGCACGACTCGGCATGATGCACTGAATCTAACGAGACCAGTTTTATGATTTTTGGACAAAGCGTTCAGGAGTTGTAAGGAAAAATGTCACTTTTTCATATCTCCTGACCACTAGGGGGCACAGCGCCAAAACTCTGCAGGTAGCCTCAGACCATGATTGACATAACACACACCGAGTTTGGTCAGAAAACGCTAATGCGTTGTGGAGATAGAGCCTCAAGTTCATTTTTGCGATCATTACGTCGGATTCTTTCGTGAGTTATTCGTAAACGGTTTGACATTTCAACTTTCTTTGGATAACTTTTTGTCAGCATGGTCTGGAGATGATGTGGTTCAATTTTCGTGAAAATCGGACAAACGGCCTAGGAGGAGTTCGAAAAAGTAGGTTTTTCATAAAATTCAAAATGGCGGGAAAATATTCATGACGGAAAATGACGTCATAGGGTGCAATCGAATCGTCTTGAGCCAAGGAATCAGTTGACAAAAGAATTTTGTTTCTAGGACATACGGTTCAAAAGTTATTTACGTAAACGTGAGTGCAACTTTGGACAGTTGGTGGCGCTATAGAGATTGAGTTAGAGACTTCA
This sequence comes from Rhodeus uyekii, assembly GCA_037043235.1. NCBI lineage: Eukaryota > Metazoa > Chordata > Actinopteri > Cypriniformes > Acheilognathidae > Rhodeus > Rhodeus uyekii. Next base: position 14,769 of record JAWRVZ010001464.1, read on the forward strand.
ATTTTGCTATGGTCAATGATTGGACTGTCCTTTATGAGTGTGCCAACTTTTTTTCATTTTCCCGTTTACGGTTCTATGGGCTGCCATAGACTCCCATGGCACAAGAAAAAGAATAATAAATATAGCTGCTAGCAGCCATCACGGGGCCAAGCGCAAGGAGGGCATTAAATGTCATGCCGACATGGCTGGCATCATCAGACCAACGGCAGTAAGAATCTAAAGACATTTCAATATGACTTAAGTCTAAATGGCTGAAAAATCAACAATACGGTCTTTAGTAGTTCGATTTAATGGTTTATCACGTTCGACCAACAGGCAGCGCTGTAACCAAATTGTAGTGTCAATTCATGTGGTACATTGGGTAAATTGGGTAAACCATGGCTGACAGAGCACTAAAGTCATGTGTTTGTTAAACATAGCATCTTATAAGAAAAATCGAAATGGCAGACGCTCAAAATGCCCGATATGGGAATATTTGCTATCACAGGACTCGGCATGACCCACTGGATCTAAAGAGACCAGTTTCATGATTTTTGGCCAAAGGGTTCAGAAGTTATAAGCAAAAAAGTCAGTTTTTGATAACTCCTGACCACTAGGGGGCACAGCGCCAAAACTCTGCAGGTAGCCTCAAACCATGATTGACATAACACACACCTAGTTTGGTCAGAAAAGGCTAATGCATTGGGGAGATAAAGCCTCAATTTCATTTTGGCGACTTTTACCTCAGATTCTTTCGCGAGTTATTCGTAAACGGTTTGACGAATCAACTTTCTTTATATATCGTTTTGTCCACATTGTCGGGAGATGATGTGGTTCAATTTTCGTGAACATCGGACGAACGGCCTAGGAGGAGTTCGACAAAGTAGGTTTTTCATAAAATTCAAAATGGCGGGAAAATCTTCATGACGGAAAATGACGTCATAGGGTGCAATCGAATCGTCTTGAGCCAAGGAATCAGTGGACAAAAGAATTTTGTTTCTAGGACATACGGTTCAAAAGTTATTTACGTAAACGTGAGTGCAACTTTGGACAGTTGGTGGCGCTAGAGAGATTGAGTTAGAGACTTCAATTTTGCTATGGTCAATGATTGGACTCTCCTTTATCAGTGTGCCAACTTTTTTTCATTTTCCCGCTTACGGTTCTATGGGCTGTCATAGACTTCAATGGCAGAAGAAGAATAATAATAATAAATATAGCTGCTAGCAGCCATCACGGGGCCAAGCGCAAGGAGGGCATTATATGTCATGCCGACATGACTGGCATCATCAGACCAACGGCAGTAAAAATCTAAAGACATTTCAATATGACTTAAGTCTAAATGGCTGAAAAACCAACAATACGGTCTTTAGCAATTCGATTTAATGGTTTATCGCATTCAACCAACAGGCAGCGCTGTAACCAAATTGTAGTGTGTGGTACATTGAGAGTGTGGTGACATTGACACATGCAAAGTTTGCTTTCAATTGGGTAAACCATTCCTGACAGAGCACTAAAGTCAAGTGTTTGTTAAACATTGCATCTTATAAGAAAAATCGAAATGGCAGACGCTCAAAATGGCCGATATGGGAATATTTGGTATCACAGGACTCGGCATGACCCACTGGATCTAAAGAGACCAGTTTCATGATTTTTGGCCAAAGGGTTCAGAAGTTATAAGCAAAAAAGTCAGTTTTTGATAACTCCTGACCACTAGGGGGCACAGCGCCAAAACTCTGCAGGTAGCCTCAAACCATGATTGACATAACACACACCTAGTTTGGTCAGAAAAGGCTAATGCATTGGGGAGATAAAGCCTCAATTTCATTTTGGCGACTTTTACCTCAGATTCTTTCGCGAGTTATTCGTAAACGGTTTGACGAATCAACTTTCTTTATATATCGTTTTGTCCACATTGTCGGGAGATGATGTGGTTCAATTTTCGTGAACATCGGACGAACGGCCTAGGAGGAGTTCGACAAAGTAGGTTTTTCATAAAATTCAAAATGGCGGGAAAATTTTCATGACGGAAAATGACGTCATAGGGTGCAATCGAATCGTCTTGAGCCAAGGAATCAGTGGACAAAAGAATTTTGTTTCTAGGACATACGGTTCAAAAGTTATTTACGTAAACGTGAGTGCAACTTTGGACAGTTGGTGGCGCTAGAGAGATTGAGTTAGAGACTTCAATTTTGCTATGGTCAATGATTGGACTCTCCTTTATGAGTGTGCCAACTTTTTTTCATTTTCCCGCTTACGGTTCTATGGGCTGTCATAGACTTCAATGGCAGAAGAAGAATAATAATAATAATAATAATAAGAACCGGAACAAAAACAATAGGTGCCTCCGCCCCCTAAATATAGCTGCTAGCAGCCATCACGGGGCCAAGCGCAAGGAGGGCATTAAATGTCATGCCGACATGGCTGGCGTCATCAGACCAACGGCAGTAAGAATCTAAAGACATTTCAATATGACTTAAGTCTAAATGGCTGAAAAATCAACAATACGGTCTTTAGTATTTCGATTTAATGGTTTATCACATTCAATCAACAGGCAGCGCTGTAACCAAATTGTAGTGTCAATTCATGTGGTACATTGAGAGTGTGGTGACATTGACACATGCAAAGTTTGCTTTCAATTGGGTAAACCATTGCTGACAGACCACTAAAGCCATGTGTTTGTTAAACATAGAATCTTATAAGAAAAATCGAAATGGCAGACGCTCAAAATGGCCGATATGGGAAAATTTGGTATCACAGGACTCGGCATGACCCACTGGATCTAAAGAGACCAGTTTCATGATTTTTGGCCAAAGGGTTCAGGAGTTATAATCAAAAAAGTCAGTTTTTTAATATCTCCTGACCACTAGGGGGCAGAGCGCCAAAACTCTGCAGGTAGCCTCAGACCATGATTGACATAACACACACCTAGTTTGGTCAGAAAACGCTAATGCGTTGCGGAGATAAAGCCTCAATTTCATTTTTGCGACCATTACGTTGGATTCTTTCGCGAGTTATTCGTAAACGGTTTGACATATCAACTTTCTTTGGATAACTTTTGGTCATGATGGTCTGGAGATGATGTGGTTCAATTTTGGTGAAAATTGGACAAACGGTCTGGGAGGAGTTCGAAAAAGTAGGTTTTTAAAGAAAAATAACATGGCAAATCGGAGGTTTGGCCGAATATGACATATTTGGTATCTATGGTCTCGGCTTGACCCAATGAACACATTAAGACCATTTGTTTTACAATAGGTTAACGTCATCAAAAGTTATTAGCATATTTGTAAATTTGGTTATAACTTTTGACCACAAGGTGGCGCTGCCCCCAAACTTTTTGTGCCGTATCAATGTTAGGTGCCAAAGACACATATTGAGTTTCGTAACGATACGCCAATCCATTTGTTAAATATAGCAATTTATGACAATATTCAAAATGGCCGACGCTCTAAATGGCCGATATGGGAAAATTTGGTATCGCACGACTCGGCATGATGCACTGAATCTAACGAGACCAGTTTTATGATTTTTGGACAAAGCGTTCAGGAGTTGTAAGGAAAAATGTCACTTTTTCATATCTCCTGACCACTAGGGGGCACAGCGCCAAAACTCTGCAGGTAGCCTCAGACCATGATTGACATAACACACACCGAGTTTGGTCAGAAAACGCTAATGCGTTGTGGAGATATAGCCTCAAGTTCATTTTTGCGATCATTACGTCGGATTCTTTCGTGAGTTATTCATAAACGGTTTGACATATCAACTTTCTTTGGATAACTTTTTGTCACCATGGTCTGGAGATGATGTGGTTCAATTTTCGTGAAAATCGGACAAACGGCCTAGGAGGAGTTCGAAAAAGTAGGTTTTTCATAAAATTCAAAATGGCGGGAAAATATTCATGACGGAAAATGACGTCATATGGTGCAATCGAATCGTCTTGAGCCAAGGAATCAGTGGACATAAGAATTTTGTTTCTAGGACATACGGTTCAAAAGTTATTAACGTAAACGTGAGTGCAACTTTGGACAGTTGGTGGCGCTATAGAGATTGAGTTAGAGACTTCAATTTTGCTATGGTCAATGACTGGACTGTCCTTAATGAGTGTGCCAACTTTTTTTCATTTTCCCGTTTACGGTTCTATGGGCTGCCATAGACTCCCATGGCACAAGAAAAAGAATAAATATAGCTGCTAGCAGCCATCACGGGGCCAAGCGCAAGGAGGGCATTAAATGTCATGCCGACATGGCTGGCATCATCAGACCAACGGCAGTAAAAATCTAAAGACATTTCAATATGACTTAAGTCTAAATGGCTGAAAAACCAACAATACGGTCTTTAGCAATTCGATTTAATGGTTTATCGCATTCAACCAACAGGCAGCGCTGTAACCAAATTGTAGTGTGTGGTACATTGAGAGTGTGGTGACATTGACACATGCAAAGTTTGCTTTCAATTGGGTAAACCATTGCTGACAGAGCACTAAAGTCAAGTGTTTGTTAAACATAGCATCTTATAAGAAAAATCGAAATGGCAGACGCTCAAAATGGCCGATATGGGAATATTTGGTATCACAGGACTCGGCATGACCCACTGGATCTAAAGAGACCAGTTTCATGATTTTTGGCCAAAGGGTTCAGAAGTTATAAGCAAAAAAGTCAGTTTTTGATAACTCCTGACCACTAGGGGGCACAGCGCCAAAACTCTGCAGGTAGCCTCAAACCATGATTGACATAACACACACCTAGTTTGGTCAGAAAAGGCTAATGCATTGGGGAGATAAAGCCTCAATTTCATTTTGGCGACTTTTACCTCAGATTCTTTCGCGAGTTATTCGTAAACGGTTTGACGAATCAACTTTCTTTATATATCGTTTTGTCCACATTGTCGGGAGATGATGTGGTTCAATTTTCGTGAACATCGGACGAACGGCCTAGGAGGAGTTCGACAAAGTAGGTTTTTCATAAAATTCAAAATGGCGGGAAAATTTTCATGACGGAAAATGACGTCATAGGGTGCAATCGAATCGTCTTGAGCCAAGGAATCAGTGGACAAAAGAATTTTGTTTCTAGGACATACGGTTCAAAAGTTATTTACGTAAACGTGAGTGCAACTTTGGACAGTTGGTGGCGCTAGAGAGATTGAGTTAGAGACTTCAATTTTGCTATGGTCAATGATTGGACTCTCCTTTATGAGTGCGACATGGCTGGCATCATCAGACCAACGGCAGTAAGAATCTAAAGACATTTCAATATGACTTAAGTCTAAATGGCTGAAAAACCAACAATACGGTCTTTAGCAATTCGATTTAATGGTTTATCACATTCAACCAACAGGCAGCGCTGTAACCAAATTGTAGTGTCAATTCATGTGGTACATTGAGAGTGTGGTGACATTGACACATGCAAAGTTTGCTTTCAATTGGGTAAACCATTGCTGACAGAGCACTAAAGTCATGTGTTTGTTAAACATAGCATCTTGTAAGAAAAATTGAAATGGCAGACGCTCAAAATGGCCGATATGGTAAAATTTGGTATCACAGGACTCGGCATGACCCACTGGATCTAAAGACAGCAGTTTCATGATTTTTAGACAAAGCGTTCAGGAGTTATAATCAAAAATCTCAGTTTTTTTATATCTCCTGACCACTAGGGGGCAGAGCGCCAAAACTCTGCAGGTAGCCTCAGACCATGATTGACATAACACACACCTAGTTTGGTCAAAAAACGCTAATGCGTTGCGGAGATAAAGCCTCAATTTTATTTTTGCGACCATTACGTCGGATTCTTTTGCGAGTTATTCGTAAACGGTTTGACATATCAACTTTCTTTGGATAACTTTTTGTCATGATGGTCTGGAGATGATGTGGTTTAATTTTGGTGAAAATTGGACAAACGGTCTGGGAGGAGTTCGAAAAAGTAGGTTTTTAAAGAAAAACAACATGGTGGACACGAAGTTTGGCCGACTATGACAAATTTTGTATCTGTGTTCTCGGTTTGACCCAAGGAACGTATAAAGATAATTTGTTTTACCATAGGTTAACGCACTCAAAAGTTATTAGCATATTTGTAAATTTGGTTATAATTTTTGACCACAAGGGGGTGCTGCCTCTAAACTTTTTGAGTCGTATCAAGGTTAGGTGCCGAAGACACATATTGAGTTTCGTAACGATACGCCAATATCTTTGTTAAATATAGCAATTTATGACAATATTCAAAATGGCCGACGCTCAAAATGGCCGATATGGGAAAATTTGGTATCGCACGACTCGGCATGATGCACTGAATCTAAAGAGACCAGTTTTATTATTTTTGGCCAAAGCGTTTAGAAGTTATAAGCAAATATTTAACTTTTTCATATCTCCTGACCACTAGGGGGCACAGCGCCAAAACTCTGCAGGTAGCCTCATATCATGATTGACATAACCTACACCTAGTTTGGTCAAAAAACGCTAATGCGTTGCGGAGATAAAGCCTCAATTTCATTTTTGCGACCATTACGTCGGATTCTTTCGCGAGTTATTCGTAAACGGTTTGACATATCAACTTTCTTTGGATAACTTTTTGTCCACATTGTCTGGAGATGATGTGGTTCAATTTTCGTTGAAATCGGAAAAACGGCCTAGGAGGAGTTCGAAAAAGTAGGTTTTTCATAAAATTCAAAATGGCGGGAAATTTTTCATGACGGAAAATGACGTCATAGGGTGCAATCGAATCGTCTTGAGCCAAGGAATCAGTGGACATAAGAATTTTGTTTCTAGGTCATACGGTTCAAAAGTTATTAGCATAAACGATAGTTCAACTTTGGACAGTTGGTGGCGCTAGAGATATTGAGTTAGAGACTTCAATTTTGCTATGGTCAATGTTTGGACTGTCCTTAATGAGTGTGCCAACTTTCATCATTTTCCCGCATACGGTTCTATGGGCTGTCATAGACTTCCATGACGGAAGAAGAAGAAGAATAATAATAAAGAACCGGAACAAAAACAATAGGTGCCTCCGCACCTTCGGTGCTTGGCCCCTAATAATAATAAGAACCGGAACAAAAACAATAGGTGCCTCCGCACCTTCGGTGCTTGGCCCCTAATAAATATAGCTGCTAGCAGCCATCACGGGGCCAAGCGCAAGGAGGGCATTAAATGTCATGCCGACATGACTGGCATCATCAGACCAACGGCAGTAAGAATCTAAAGACATTTCAATATGACTTAAGTCTAAATGGCTGAAAAACCAACAATACGGTCTTTAGCAATTCGATTTAATGGTTTATCGCATTCAACCAACAGGCAGCGCTGTAACCAAATTGTAGTGTGTGGTACATTGAGAGTGTGGTGACATTGACACATGCAAAGTTTGCTTTCAATTGGGTAAACCATTGCTGACAGCACTAAAGTCATGTGTTTGTTAAACATAGCATCTTATAAGAAAAATCGAAATGGCAGATGCTCAAAATGGCCGATATGGGAAAATGTGGTATCACAGGACTCGGCATGACCAACTGGATCTAAAGACAGCAGTTTCATGATTTTTAGACAAAGCGTTCAGGAGTTATAATCAAAAATGTCAGTTTTTTAATATCTCCTGACCACTAGGGGGCAGAGCGCCAAAACTCTGCAGGTAGCCTCAGACCATGATTGACATAACACACACCTAGTTTGGTCAGAAAAGGCTAATGCATTGCGGAGATAAAGCCTCAATTTCAATTTTGCGACCATTACGTCGGATTCTTTCGCGAGTTATTCGTAAACGGTTTGACATATCAACTTTCTTTGGATAACTTTTTGTCATGATGGTCTGGAGATGATGTGGTTCAATTTTGGTGAAAATTGGACAAACGGTCTGGGAGGAGTTCGAAAAAGTAGGTTTTTAAAGAAAAATAACATGGCAAATCGGAGGTTTGGCCGAATATAACATATTTGGTATCTATGGTCTCGGCTTGACCCAATGAACACATTAAGACCATTTGTTTTACAATAGGTTAACGTCATCAAAAGTTATTAGCATATTTGTAAATTTGGTTATAACTTTTGACCACAAGGTGGCGCTGCCCCCAAACTTTTTGTGCCGTATCAAGATTAGGTGCCGAAGACACATATTGAGTTTCGTAACGATACGCCAATCCATTTGTTAAATATAGCAATTTATGACAATATTCAAAATGGCCGACGCTCTAAATGGCCGATATGGGAAAATTTGGTATCGCACGACTCGGCATGATGCACTGAATCTAACGAGACCAGTTTTATGATTTTTGGCCAAAGGGTTCAGGAGTTGTAAGGAAAAATGTCACTTTTTCATATCTCCTGACCACTAGGGGGCAGAGCGCCAAAACTCTGCAGGTAGCCTCAAACCATGATTGACATAACACACACCTAGTTTGGTCAGAAAAGGCTAATGCATTGGGGAGATAAAGCCTCAATTTCATTTTGGCGACTTTTACCTCAGATTCTTTCACGAGTTATTCGTAAACGGTTTGACGAATCAACTTTGTTTATATATCGTTTTGTCAACATTGTCAGGAGATGATGTGGTTCAATTTTCGTGAACATCGGACGAACGGCCTAGGAGGAGTTCGACAAAGTAGGTTTTTCATAAAATTCAAAATGGCGGGAAAATTTTCATGACGGAAAATGACGTCATAGGGTGCAATCGAATCGTCTTGAGCCAAGGAATCAGTGGACAAAAGAATTTTGTTTCTAGGACATACGGTTCAAAAGTTATTTACGTAAACGTGAGTGCAACTTTGGACAGTTGGTGGCGGTAGAGAGATTGAGTTAGAGACTTCAATTTTGCTATGGTCAATGATTAGACTCTCCTTTATGAGTGTGCCAACTTTTTTTCATTTTCCCGCTTACGGTTCTATGGGCTGTCATAGACTTCAATGGCAGAAGAAGAATAATAATAATAATAATAATAAGAACCGGAACAAAAACAATAGGTGCCTCCGCACCTTCGGTGCTTGGCCCCTAATAATAAGAACCGGAACAAAAACAATAGGTGCCTCCGCACCTTCGGTGCTTGGCCCCTAATAATAAGAACCGGAACAAAAACAATAGGTGCCTCCGCACCTTCGGTGCTTGGCCCCTAATAATAAGAACCGGAACAAAAACAATAGGTGCCTCCGCACCTTCGGTGCTTGGCCCCTAATAATAATAAGAACCGGAACAAAAACAATAGGTGCCTCCGCACCTTCGGTGCTTGGCCCCTAATAATAAGAACCGGAACAAAAACAATAGGTGCCTCCGCACCTTCGGTGCTTGGCCCCTAATAAGAACCGGAACAAAAACAATAGGTGCCTCCGCACCTTCGGTGCTTGGCCCCTAATAAGAACCGGAACAAAAACAATAGGTGCCTCCGCACCTTCGGTGCTTGGCCCCTAAATAGCTGCTAGCAGCCATCACGGGGCCAAGCGCAAGGAGGGCATTAAATGTCATGCCGACATGGCTGGCATCATCAGACCAATGGCAGTAAGAATCTAAAGACATTTCAATATGACTTAAGTCTAAATGGCTGAAAAATCAACAATACGGTCTTTAGTAATTCGATTTAATGGTTTATCACATTCAACCAGCAGGCAGCGCTGTAACCAAATTGTAGTGTCAATTCATGTGGTACATTGAGAGTGTGGTGACATTGACACATGCAAAGTTTGCTTTCAATTGGGTAAACCATTGCTGACAGAGCACTAAAGTCATGTGTTTGTTAAACATAGAATCTTATAAGAAAAATCGAAATGGCAGACGCTCAAAATGGCCGATATGGGAAAATTTGGTATCACAGGACTCGGCATGACCCATTGGATCTAAAGAGACCAGTTTCATGATTTTTGGCCAAAGGGTTCAGGAGTTATAAGCAAAAAAGTCAGTTTTTTAATATCTCCTGACCACTAGGGGGCAGAGCGCCAAAACTCTGCAGGTAGCCTCAAACCATGATTGACATAACACACACCTAGTTTGGTCAGAAAAGGCTAATGCATTGGGGAGATAAAGCCTCAATTTCATTTTGGCGACTTTTACCTCAGATTCTTTCACGAGTTATTCGTAAACGGTTTGACGAATCAACTTTGTTTATATATCGTTTTGTCAACATTGTCAGGAGATGATGTGGTTCAATTTTCGTGAACATCGGACGAACGGCCTAGGAGGAGTTCGACAAAGTAGGTTTTTCATAAAATTCAAAATGGCGGGAAAATTTTCATGACGGAAAATGACGTCATAGGGTGCAATCGAATCGTCTTGAGCCAAGGAATCAGTGGACAAAAGAATTTTGTTTCTAGGACATACGGTTCAAAAGTTATTTACGTAAACGTGAGTGCAACTTTGGACAGTTGGTGGCGGTAGAGAGATTGAGTTAGAGACTTCAATTTTGCTATGGTCAATGATTAGACTCTCCTTTATGAGTGTGCCAACTTTTTTTCATTTTCCCGCTTACGGTTCTATGGGCTGTCATAGACTTCAATGGCAGAAGAAGAATAATAATAATAATAATAATAAGAACCGGAACAAAAACAATAGGTGCCTCCGCACCTTCGGTGCTTGGCCCCTAATAATAAGAACCGGAACAAAAACAATAGGTGCCTCCGCACCTTCGGTGCTTGGCCCCTAATAATAAGAACCGGAACAAAAACAATAGGTGCCTCCGCACCTTCGGTGCTTGGCCCCTAATAATAAGAACCGGAACAAAAACAATAGGTGCCTCCGCACCTTCGGTGCTTGGCCCCTAATAATAATAAGAACCGGAACAAAAACAATAGGTGCCTCCGCACCTTCGGTGCTTGGCCCCTAATAATAAGAACCGGAACAAAAACAATAGGTGCCTCCGCACCTTCGGTG
>JAWRVZ010001465.1:0-25560 GCA_037043235.1 Rhodeus uyekii
GCTAGTGTAATCAAAACCCTGCAACTGTCCAGAATGCCACAGCTCGTCTGGTCTTCAACCAACCCAAAAGAACTCGTCACACCACTCCTCATCTCACTACACTGGATCCCACTTGCAGCACGCATCAAATTCAAAGCACCGACTCTTGCATACAGAACTTACACAAGCTCAGCACCTTCATACTTCCACTCACTGTTACAAATCTACACACCTACCAGAAACCTTTGATCGATCAATGAGCAAACGAAAAAATCACTCTCAAGAACATTTTTATTCACCGCTCCTTGCTGGTGGAACAATCTCCCTGCCCCCATCCAGAATGCAGATTCCTTGTCAAGGTTTACAAGACTACTGAAAACACAACATGGACCTAACATGACACACACACACACACACACACACACACACACACACACACACACACACACACACACACACACACACACACACACACACACACACACACACACACACACACACACACACACACACACACACACACACACACACACACACACACACACACACACACACACAAACACAAACACACACAAAAAAAATTATTCTCTTACTCTCTCTATTCCCCATGCTTGTACTACTTTTGTATGTAATGTTTGAAACTTTGTATTGTAAGCACTTATGTACTTTTGTATCTTCAGGACAGATCGCTTTCTGAATTCCTCAAGTTGTGTAAAAGCGTCTGCTAAATGAATAAATGTAAATATATATATCAAAATAGATGGTAAAGAGAAATGTTTCAATGAAGGTAAAATAATATCAAATACTATGCTAGTATAAAGTTGATTTTTACACTATAAGATTGTGCTGCTGGTATCGTGTCTGGGATGGATAAGATTTGGCACATGTTTTTAAATAAATATTTCAGGTGAATTGTCACATTCAGTTGCTTTGTCTTAATGGAATTATGACTTACTGGCACATCAAGAAAACTTTCTTGTGAACTTCAGAAAAGATACAGGTATATTCACAAATGGTGCGTTAAGAATCCACATTACTGACTGGTGACTTTTTATACGATTAGATTTTGCTAACTTAAAGCTCCACATTATTGCGTTTTGAGTGTGTAACCCATTCATTTCCGGCATGCCTCATGCCTCAAAATAAATACATTTTTGTAAAAATGTAAACTGGTGAGACTGGCAAGATTTTGCTAACTTTATAAAGCTTATTTAAAAGTAAGGGTTCTTTTAGTAACCCACTAACCATCTTGATGCACCGTTTGTGAATATACCCGTATCTTCTCCAAAGTAAGAAAGTATTCTTAATCTGCCATTAAGTCGTATTCAATAAAGATAAAACTAGATGTGCCAATTCCCCCTCAAATCTTTATTTTTAAAAAGTAGCACTTGTCACTTGTAGTATTGGACTAACTATATATTAGCATATTGATCTTCTCAGACATTCTGACTTCAATTGTCCAGTTGAAATTAGATTAAGAGCTAATATATTCTTGCAAATGTGCTTATGATGTGCTCTGTAATACAGTTACTGAAGCGAAATCTTTAAATACGTAGCTTTGGATGGTACTTCGAAGAATTATCTAGTGACTTTAATAGCGAATCCAAACTGTTTCTGAAACATTATAGAAGGGTACATTAATTACTAACAGAATAAGAATATAAGTTATAAGTGAATAACAATAAGAATAAGTGAAATCCAGTCTATCTGCCGTTTCTTATTCTTGATCAGGGGTGTCAAACGCAGGCATAGGCAGAGTTTCACTTTTGTGCTTGTTTTTTTTATTTCATATTTAAATACATTCTACATATAAAATACATTTACAATGAACAATGACTTTATACAAAGAATAGCGAATAGAACCAACTCTTTATAGTTGCTGTTTTGTTTTGCATCGGCAGTGATAGGGTTAACACGAGGAGTTCAGGAGTGTAGATGTTTTAATCCAACATCTACACGGGATAATTGGCAGATAAGAAATAGCAGATAATGCTACTGCAAACGTCATCGTTTCGAAATGGATTTCGGAACAAACTCGTGAGGCAGGATTGAAATAGGATGCGTGACGAGTCAAACTGTGTTTTTAGTTCGCGTTTGGCACGCATCCACATATTCTCAACGTTGTTCATGTGGATCTCACTGTCGTTCGGATCTACGAAGTTGTGCTGATGAAATGAAATGTTGGTGGGTCTGAGGAAACAGCGATCTGTTTTCACCCGGAGCCGAAAGGCCCGTGATGCTGTAGTGAGAACAGCTCCAAGCGTTCATCCTGACGTCAGACAGTACAAAGAGAAGATTTCAGGGTTGCTGAGGAGTTTTAGAAACCATTTCAGGTCTTTAGCGAACTCGAGACAGAATTCGCATTTTTAAATTACAGTTTTTGCAAATTGATAAAGTACATTTGTTTACATTAAAACACATACTTATGTATAAACTTGCAAATTTTACAAAGATTTTCGTTTTAAAACATCTGCCACTTAAGATTAAGTGTGTGAAGTCAATTCATGTGTTCAGAATTGCTTCCCAAAGTTGGAAAATGGATGTTAAATAATTTCTATATTTTTTGATATTTGATTTGTTAAGATGCAAATGCTCATGTGCCATATCACAAAGCGCAAATGCTTTGTTACAGCAGCATGAGTGCAATTGGGAATGAGTTAGTTGTATAAGCATTGCAATTAGAAAGAACAGCACGACTGTTCTTTTTCAGTGCACAGTGGATTAATTTAGATCGTTTATGGTATGTGCAATTTCACATAAGCGCATAGTGCATGCCTTATATACAACAGTACCTTTTACTCTATTTTCTTTATTGCACAAAGGAATTAGTTAGTCTTTTTTGCGGTATATATAATTGCCCTGCGAAAATTGCCCTTTCAATTGATGAAATTGATGATTTGTTTGTTATAGTAGGGAATATATATCTAGGGGCTATATTTCTCAAAACAAAGAATTGTTATCTGAAGTTTCTGAAATAATAGCATGCCTGGAACTTACATATTCCACAGACAGTATTATATTAGGAGGGGATTTTAACAAGATTCAGGATGATTGGATGGACCGGTCACCTTCTAATTTCCAATACCTCCCAAATTAACAAGATTCTGAGGAAGTCCCAAAGCTGAGGAATGCAATTCAAAAAATGTATTGATATTTACCCATCCTTCAGCTTACATTTAACATTGATCACAATTGTTGTACTTTTTTTGATTGTGAAATTGGAACAACAGTACATTTGTTTTGTGATGGCTTATTTTGCAAAACCTTTTGGTTTGACATGTATGTGTAAAAAAGTATCATTTAGTAACACAAGTAAACCTTTTCTAAAAATGACATCATTAACATAAAGTGATTGAGCAGAATATGCCAAGCGAGAAATGCCTTCTGCTTTAGTGATTTTTCTCACTTTCTCACCGAGTGATTGTATTCCTCAACTCAACTCAACTCAACTCAACACAAACTCCTGTACATGAATGTTGCATGTTTAAACGCCTGTGATTGAAAAATACATTCTTCAAGCTTTTTGTGATGGGTTCGACTGCTCAACGATGCAATACATAAAAGCCTGATTGTGATGTCAACATTGACAATTTTCTATGCTTTACACAATAAACCACTTAAGACTGCTCAACGATGCAATAAACATGTTAAAAGTCTTTCTTATGATTAAAAGCCACGGAAAAGTCACGCTCTCCCTGGTCATTAATTGATATTTTCGTTACACAATAAACTATGTATTTGTAAAACCCTGTGCATTAGAATCATGCTACACATGCCCATTCATACAAATAGTACTTAGCTTTCACTCAAAATGGATCTAATGAGGATTTTGATATAAAAAGCTATAAATACATTTCAACATGACAAGCACCTGCTTGCCATGTAAACATTCTAATTATATACTATGGTAATTCTTCACAAATAGGAACATTTTTCTAAGGGACATAATAAATTATGTACAGTCTCAGAAGGAGGAATTGTCATGGAATCACGTGACCAAAGAGAACCCAGGGTTGTGTGTGACGTGAGCAGCCAATGATATATTCACCAGTCATAACAGGAATTAGCGGTAGTGAAAGGGAGACAGAACTAGAACCCATTTAATGCATATGAAATATAATAATTATGAAGTCTTTAATCTATGAGTTAAATCTTCTAAACATAGCTCAATTGCAGCACGATTCATAAATAAATACATTTTTGTAAAAATGTAAACTGGTGAGACTGGCAAGATTTTGCTAACTTTATAAAGCTTATTTAAAAGTAAGGGTTCTTTTAGTAACCCACTAACCATCTTGATGCACCGTTTGTGAATATACCCGTATCTTCTCCAAAGTAAGAAAGTATTCTTAATCTGCCATTAAGTCGTATTCAATAAAGATAAAACTAGATGTGCCAATTCCCTCTCAAATCTTTATTTTTAAAAAGTAGCACTTGTAGTATTGGACTAACTATATATTAGCATATTGATCTTCTCAGACATTCTGACTTCAATTGTCCAGTTGATATTAGATTAAGAGCTAATATATTCTTGCAAATGTGCTTATTGTAATACAGTTATGAAGTGCTTATGATGTGCTCTGTAATACATATAAAGTTACTGAAGCGAAATCAATACGTAGCTTTGGATGGTACTTCGAAGAATTATCTAGTCTAATAGTCTCCAAACTGTTTCTGAAACATTATAGAAGGGTACATTAATTACTAACAGAATAAGAATATAAGTTATAAGTGAATAACAATAAGAATAAGTGAAATGCAGTCTATCTGCCGTTTCTTATTCTTGATCAGGGGTGTCAAACGCAGGCATAGGCAGAGTTTCACTTTTGTGCTTGTTTTTTTTATTTCATATTTAAATATCATACATTCTACATATAAAATACATTTACAATGAACAATGACTTTATACAAAGAATAGCGAATAGAACCAACTCTTTATAGTTGCTGTTTTGTTTTGCATCGGCAGTGATAGGGTTAACACGAGGAGTTCAGGAGTGTAGATGTTTTAATCCATCATCAGATAAGAAATAGCAGATAACGCAAACGGATATTTGGCAGATAAGATGCGTGACGAGTCAAGACTGTGGCCCGCATCCAGCAGATAATGCTACTGCAAACGTCATCGTTTCGAAATGGATTTCGGAACAAACTCGTGAGGCAGGATTGAAATAGGATGCGTGACGAGTCAAACTGTGTTTTTAGTTCGCGTTTGGCACGCATCCACATATTCTCAACGTTGTTCATGTGGATCTCACTGTCGTTCGGATCTACGAAGTTGTGCTGATGAAATGAAATGTTGGTGGGTCTGAGGAAACAGCGATCTGTTTTCACCCGGAGCCGAAAGGCCCGTGATGCTGTAGTGAGAACAGCTCCAAGCGTTCATCCTGACGTCAGACAGTACAAAGAGAAGATTTCAGGGTTGCTGAGGAGTTTTAGAAACCATTTCAGGTCTTTAGCGAACTCGAGACAGAATTCGCATTTTTAAATTACAGTTTTTGCAAATTGATAAAGTACATTTGTTTACATTACACATACTTATGTATAAACTTGCAAATTTTACAAAGATTTTCGTTTTAAAACATTGCCACTTAAGATTAAGTGTGTGAAGTCAATTCTTGTTCAGAATTGCTTCCCAGAGTTGGAAAATGGATTTTAAATAATTTCTATATTTTGATATTTGATTTGTTAAGATGCAAGTGCTCATGTGCCATATCACAAAGCGCAAATGCTTTGTTACAGCAGCATGAGTGCAATTGGGAATGAGTTAGTTGTATTTTCGTTTTAAAACATCTGCCACTTAAGATTAAGTGTGTGAAGTCAATTCATGTGTTCAGAATTGCTTCCCAGAGTTGGAAAATGGATTTTAAATAATTTCTATATTTTGTGGATTAATTTAGATCGTTTATGGTATGTGCAATTTCACATAAGCGCATAGTGCATGCCTTATATACAACAGTACCTTTTACTCTATTTTCTTTATTGCAACAAAGGAATTAGTTAGTCTTTTTTGCGGTATATATAATTGCCCTGCGAAAATTGCCCTTTCAATTGATGAAATTGATGATTTGTTATATACAACAGTACCTTAGGGAACTATATCTAGGGGCTTTATTCTCAAAAAGGAATTAGTTATCTGAAGTTTCTTTAGCATGCCTGGAACTTATATAATTGCACTGCGACAGTATTGCCCTTTCAATTGATGAAATTGATGATTTGTTTGATATTTACCCATCCTTCAGCTTACATTTAACATATATAATAGCAGTACATTTTCACCTTAGGGAATATATATCTAGGGGCTATATTTCTCAAAACAAAGAATTGTTATCTGAAGTTTCTGAAATAATAGCATGCCTGGAACTTACATATTCCACAACAGTATTATATTAGGAGGGGATTTTAACAAGATTCAGGATGATTGGATGGACCGGTCACCTTCTAATTTCCAATACCTCCCAAAGCTGAGGAAGTGCAATTCAAAAAATGTATTGATATTTACCCATCCTTCAGCTTACATTTAACATTGATCACAATTGTTGTACTTTTTTTGATTGTGAAATTGGAACAACAGTACATTTGTTTTGTGATGGCTTATTTTGCAAAACCTTTTGGTTTGACATGTATGAGTGTAAAAAAGTATCATTTAGTAACACAAGTAAGCCTTTTCTAAAAATGACATCATTAATAATGGAAAATGTACACAGTCAATACATATTGAATAATATTCTCATTCTGGGGAAATTTTATATTCATAAATGTAAGTGCCTTAAAACAAAGCCACTGGTTTTTGTTTCTCAGAAAGAATTTTGGATTTATTGAAGATTACTTAAAAAGATTTATTTTAAAGATTACTAAAATCGAGATGTGGACGAAGACTTTTTGGTTTATAGAAGTTATTTAAGCTTCTAGTTGACCATGTTGTATGATTCTTTTTTTCTTGTCTCTCTCTCTATCTCTTTGTTTCTCTTTCTGTTTCTTTTTCGGAGTTGTGCTCTGTAATTCAAAATTCAGTACAAGTGATCTTGTATTGCCTTATTGTAATAGTTTTTCTTGCTATAAAAAAAGAAAAAAGTTAAATCGCTCCTGTCACCGGTGAGAAAGAAATCATCACTGACATTCTCTCCTCATAAAAAAAATATATGTTTTTTTTAATGCAGATATGATGTATGTAAGGAAATCATTGTAACGAGAGGTTTTATGGGAGTGTATTTCTCGAGAGAGATTCGACTACCTGTGATTTCCCGCACACGTGAGTACTCAGCGTTACAGACAGCCTTGCGCGCTGTCAGGCTGTTTGAATTTATAAACTATATTAAGCGTTACAGACAGCCGTTTCAATATATTTGCTGTGAGTTTTGGTAAATGTGACATGATGCATTGAATACTACTGTGATGTCATGTACCTTAGTATTAGTCCACTGCCGCAGCAGTGAGGCTCCCGCTGGAGCTCAGTTCAGAATTTTCTCCATTGCCGCAGCAATGATGTTCCCTCACACTCCCGCAGGAGTCAGCCTAGGGGGAAATTACTCCAATGCCGCAGCAGTAAGGCTCCTGCAGGAGCTCAGTTCTGAACTTGCTTCCATCAGCGCAGCAATAATCTTCCCCCACATTCTGAGTCAACTTAAGGGAAAATTACTCCACTGCCGCAGCAGTGAGGCTCCCGCAGGAGCTCAGTTCAGAATTTTCTCCATTGCCGCAGCAATGATGTTCCCTCACACTCCCGCAGGAGTCAGGCTAAAGGGAAATTATTCCACTGCTGCAGCAGTGAGGCTCCCACAGGAGATGCCACAGCAATGACGTTCCCCCACACTCCCACAGGAGCCTCCGAACTTGCTTCCATTGCCGCAGCATAATGTTCCCCAACACTCCCGCAGGAGTCAGCCTAAGGGGAAACTACTCCACTGCCGCAGCAGTGAGGCTCCCGCAGGAGCTCAGTTCTGAACTTGCTTCCATTGCCGCAGCAATGATGTTCCCTCACACTCCCGCAGGAGTCAGCCTAAAGGGAAATTACTCCACTGCCGCAGCAGTGAGGCTCCTGCAGGAGCTCAGTTCCGAATTTGCCATTGCCACAGCAATGACGTTCCCCCACACTCCCACAGGAGTCAGCCTAAGGGGAAAACCGCTCAACTACCGCAGGAGCCAGTTCTCTCAAATTCTCCACCACCGCAGCAGCAACGCTCCCGCAGGAGCCCAGTCCCTAAATCTTGCTACAAGTCAAACAACAAGCACCTCTCCAACGCAAAGCAAACCATCTCCTCTGTGCCTCAAGCCAATTGGTCTACAACCAATTACCAGTGATACTCATCCTCTCGGACAACATAAAATAACAAACTCCCTCCCGACATTTCAACAACCCAGCCAACTTTACCTCGCCAGGTTCGGGCCAAATACCGAGCTCGGAGCCCAAATACTCCTTTGACAGCAAGCCAAATACGCATACCTTTTACTGCCCCTGAATCATTGATAGTGTGAACTTGTGAAATGATGTTTGAGTAACAAATCAACTCCTTGAGGGAACATCATTGCTGCGGCAATGGAGAAGGCAATGTTTGACTCACCTACACCTCTTAGCGGCTGTCCGACTGGACTGCAATTTTTTGGGGGAGAGCTCCAGGTTCGGGCCAAATACCGAGCTCGGAGCCCTCTCCTCGGACAGCAAGCCAAATACGCATACCTTTTACTGCCCCTGAATCATTGATAGTGTGAACTTGTGAAATGATGTTTGAGTAACAAAGTTCGGGAGGAGCACGTTCAAGGATGAAAGCAATCAACTCATCATCAGCAATTACACCTCATCCTATCAGCATGAGTGGAAGCGTGTGAGGGAACATCGTGTGAGGGAACATCATTGCTGCGGCAATGGAGAAGGCAATGTTTGACTCACCTACACCTCTTAACGGTTTACGGCATCCCTCCACCACCCCGACTCCTCACACTTAATCATTCCTATCAAAGTCAGGATACGGGGGGAGTGCTCCAGGTACGGGCCAAATACCGAGCTCGGAGCCCTCTCCTCGGACAGCAAGCCAAATACGCATACCTTTTACTGCCCCTGAATCATTGATAAGTGTGAACTCGTGAACTGGCTAGCGGACATCTGCTGGATGATGGATGAAAGAGCATCATGGTGCAATTCACCTGGCAAAGATGGAGCTTCTAGTTTTTCCTGCTGATCCAACACCTGCAGTACAGTATTTCACTGTCCACAATCGTCTGGTCTTCATGACCAAGTATGTGTGGAGCTCAGCTTCATACTGTGACTACCCAACAAGCTACACACGCATCTGGTCAAAGGCCATGACTCATGCATCCAGGAATTATTGCAATGCTCTTTTTCACACTCCTGCTAGTGTAATCAAACCCCACCTGTCCAGAACGCCACCTTGTCTGGTCTTAAACAAACCTAAAAGAGCTCATGTCACACCACTCCTCATCTCACTACAATGGATCCCTCTTCAGCACATTTGTATTCAAAGTCAAAGCCTGACTCTTGCATACAGAACTTACACAAGCTCAGCACCTTCATACTTCCACTCACTGTTACAAATCTACACACCTTTAGAAACCTTTGATCGATCAATGACGACACTCGCGGATCCTCACATGAGAGGCAAAAAATCCCTCTCAAGAACATTTGTATTCACCGCTCCTTGCTGGTGGAACAATCTCCCTGCCCTCATCCAGAATGCAGATTCCTTGTCTAGGTTTAAAAGACTACTGAAAACACAACATGCACCTAACATGACACACACACACAAAATTTTTTAATTAATTCTCTTCCTCCCTGTATTCCCCATGCTTGTACTACTTTTTTATGCAATGTTCGAAACTTTGTATTGTAAGCACTATGTACTTTTGTATATTCAGGACAGATCACTTTCTGAATTCCTCACATTGTAAGTCGCTTTGGGTAAAAGCGTCTGCTAAATTCATAAATGTAAATATATATACCGTATTTATTCGAGTATATCGCGCACAGTATATAACGCGCACATTAAAAATGTAAAATAACGCGCACTCCTAATTTTCGATTAAAAATCGGTATAAAATTTTGATAAAAAACATTTCACACCAAGCATTGTAATTGACAAAAATAACATATATTGTTGAACACGTGCAGCCATGATAAAAACCGGTAAAAAATATTTATTTAAAATTTATTTATTGTATAACATATACTTAAAGATATAACATATCTAACTTATATAACATATATTTATTGACAACATAAACTAATGAACACAATACCGAAAGAGAATTACCGGTAAAAAATATTTATTTAAAATCCTTCGACGTCAGATTCCTCATCAGAGACACTAAAGAGTTGCTCCCATTCTTCTGGAGTTAATTTTTCATCAGTGTCCCAGTTGGCAGGAACATCTGTTTCTTCGGTTTCTTCGCTTTCTTCTGCGTCTGAATTCCACAGCAGGTCGTCTTCTGTACCGTCCATTTTATTGCTGATGCCTGTCTTCACAAAAAACACAAAATGCCTGTCTTCTCCGTAACGTGTGGGTGAGGAAATGAAGCGGCGAGGGGACGGTTTTTTCTTCTTCTTCGCCCTCACGTACAGTGAGAGGCTGCCGCCTGTGTTACGGGATGTAATGTATCATGCAATCGGCAATCGATTGCTTTGGGCTATGTTGCGGTTGTTGCCGCGGTTTATGTTTGAAATACAGTTGCATATATTGCTACTTAAAATTGCACTCAACGCCGGCGCCCTCAAAGGACCGGCCGTCAAAACAATGCTACCCCACCCCACTGCCTTTTATTTTATGCATATATTGCTACTTAAACAGCCTGTAAAATGCGCAGCGCGAACTCACAATTCGCCGGCGCCCTCAAAGGACCGGCCGTCAAAACAAACCCCACCCCACCCCACCCCACCCCACCCCAGCCCAGCCCATCCCTCGTGCATAATGCGCATCCCTAACTTTGATTTATTTTTTTGGTAGAAAATTTTGCGCGTTATACTCGAATAAATACGGTATATATATATATATATCAAAATAGATGATAAAGAGAAATGTTTCAATGAAGGTAAAATAATATCAAATACTATGCTAGTATAAAGTTGATTTTACACTATAAGATTGTGCTGCTGGTATCGTGTCTGGGATGGATAAAATGTGGCATGTTTTTAAATAAACATGTGACATGTTTTTAAATAACATGTGACATGTTTTTAAATAAATATTTCAGGTGAATCGTCACATTCTGTTGCTTTGTCTTAATTGAATTATGACTTACTGGCACCTCAAGAAAACTCTCTTGTGAACTCAGAAGAGATCAGTTATTCACAAATGATGCATTAACATGGTACATACTTTTAACAACTTCAGAAAAGATACAGGTATATTCACAAATGTGCGTTAAGATGGTACATACTTTTAACATACTGACTGGTGACTTTTTATATGATAAAAAATCCACATTATTGCGTTTTGAGTGTGTTAGATTCATTTCCGGCATGCCTCATTCCAGTCCTCTTTTTATTAACGGTTGAATAAGTAGAATAAGTACTCAGCGCTGAGGGAGAGAAGTTATCTCTCTCAACTTTATTCTTTGTCTGTTTGAATAAATCTATACAGAAATGTGTAGGAGAATAACATAAGGACATCCAATGAGAGAATATAGATAACATCATATAGGAATCCTAAACATGATAACATCCTATAGGAGTCCTATACATGCAATAGCCAGTCTTTATATGATCAGTGGTCCAAGATTTACCACAGATATCTTAGGATAACCTACTGCCCCTCCTGTGCCTTTACCATTAGAAGTGGAGATTCATGCTATGTTCACCTAGCGGTCCATATACATAGGTTGATATCTAATGTCTTGGGACTTTTAAAGAACACAGAAACCCTTTTATGCATTTTCAGTTCTAATACTAATACATACACTCTCAAATCTTACATTGGCCCTTTTGGCAATAAAATTGCCACACCATTGTCTCAATTATGCTTTACTCATTAACTCCTTAACAGTTCATCAAAGCATTTTGGGAAGATACAATATTAGTACGATTAATCAGAGGCTTGACAAATGGAATAATACAACAAAAAAAAATGCAAGAATCAAAAGTACTACCACTATGGGGATTAAAAAAAGTTATGCGTGTTTGTTGCCAACTTGTGAGGCAAGATAAGAACAGCTATTTATTGCACTGGGTGTGGAATGTTCCTTTTTTGTGCAATTTGAACAAACCAACCAATCACAGTGGGGGATATGACTCCCAGGGGCGGGACATCGGCTGAGCTTGATGCAGACAGAGAAACATTTCACAATCATGGAGCTGCACATGTAACATCACATTTGTCAAAGCCGTCATAGAATTATTTATTTTTCTTGTGTTTGAAGTTGAGCATGTTTGACTTTGAGCTGGACGGAGTCAATGTCAATGTCACTGTTATAGCGTTTAGCGTCATGCGGATTGTATTTTGTTCATTTGATATGGACTGGTTTGCTTAAAAGTTGAACGCAATATGATCGCCATCTCTTTGGATGATAGCGATTATGACGGTTTTGCTTAAAGACCAACAACGATGTTCCATTGGCAATGTAAGTCCAAGTACAGGTCTGTTTACTGACCATCGTCTTCGAGCTATACAGAGAGGCTCGGCTCTTCCTGCCCTCAAACCAAATACGCTATACTCTCTCATTGGTTGTCTTTGTACATTCTGTCTCCCTTTAGACATTTCTCTGTTCTCTATTCAAACAGACAAATAATAAAGTTGAGAGACATAAACTTTCTCACGCAGCGTTGAGTACTTATTCATTCAATGAAGACATAATTCAATAAAGGCAAAACAACTGAATGTGTTGAAACAATTCACCTGAAACATTTATTTAAAAAGATGAAAAGAAAATAACGCTGGTTGCGTCAAATCTTATCCACAAGACCAGTCTTATAGGATCAACTTTATAGTATTTGATATTATTTTAACATCATTGAAACATTTTTCTTTGCCATCTATTACCAATTAACAAAAATGAAAACAAATGTTATTTGTTACTGTGCAATAATACATTTGTGGCGTTACATTTTAAATATATGTATATAATCCTATCCTGTATATAGGATATATTTATATAAATATAACATATTATATTAGCATAATATATTATGTATGTAATATTATAAAATATACACAACAATTTTCACTTTCAGCTTGAGGCACAAAGGTCGGAAGATCTGATAGTTTTTTTGCATATTATATATTTTATCCTTGGCATTATTTCTATCCACAAATGTGCTGGAATTGTATTAGTTGTTTAAAGGAATAAATTGAACACTATATAAAAATGCATCAATATTTCAGTTCACAGTACAAGCTGCTCCACACAAACTCCATCATGAATGTGCTGAATGTGATTTTATGCGTTGTTAAATGCCTCTCAGCTTTTCTGAAATCAGTGTAAATCACAGTTTCACAGGGCTTATTGTTTTCATAAAATGGTTACCACATATGCAGCTACACACTGATGCATCTTATATAGTGTTCACTTTAATAAACTTTTTCATATTTGTAGTTTTAGTTTTTA
Organism: Rhodeus uyekii; assembly: GCA_037043235.1. Classification (NCBI taxonomy): domain Eukaryota; kingdom Metazoa; phylum Chordata; class Actinopteri; order Cypriniformes; family Acheilognathidae; genus Rhodeus; species Rhodeus uyekii. The sequence goes on from JAWRVZ010001465.1 coordinate 13,528, forward strand.
GATAAAAAAAAACTAATTCGAATTATTTTTCTGCTTCTCTCATACAGGGAGCAGTCCATTTGACTATACCTTTATTGTTCTGTTTAATAAAAAATAAAAAAACAACTAAAAAAGTTGCTTATTTTGCTTTTTACGAGTTTACACATGGTCTCTTCATTGTTGTTCAGCTGTTTTTTTTTTCTTCCTCAGAGTACAACAAGTTTTATCTTTTCTGGCTCAACAGTTGTTACATTGTGAGGACTTTAAAATATGTCCAATTTACATTATTGAAGACGTTGTTCTAATAAGAAATAACATGAGAGGTAGAGACATTTTCTTGTTAAAAAAAAAAAAAAAAAGGGATCTAATTTTAGAATAGTTAGACTTTACTGATCCAGTGGGAGGACAAATAGAAAGTGCGGACAAATTTAAAGTTTTTTTTAATTTTTTAAAAGCATGTTCACCCCAGTAGGAATGACCTGTTTGGATTATATTCCAAACAGAGCAAGGATTTTGAAAATATCGTTGGAGTCAGCTTATTTTAAAAAATTTATTTAGAGCGCTAAAGTGAATTGAAATTGAGACCACCTTTATCATTACTGATTTCTAAATGTAGTGAAATTTGTTTTTCCATATAAATGTACCTAACATACTGTCAATCACTTTACATGTGTGTTTATCAACATAAAGTGATTGAGCAGAATATGCCAAGCGAGAAATGCCTTCTGCTTTAGTGATTTTTCTCACTTTCTCACCGAGTGATTGTATTCCTCAACTCAACTCAACTCAACTCAACTCAACACAAACTCCTGTACATGAATGTTGCATGTTTAAACGCCTGTGATTGAAAAATACATTCTTCAAGCTTTACATAAGCCTTTGTGATGGGTTCGACTGCTCAACGATGCAATAAACATGTTAAAAGTCTTTCTTATGATTAAAAGCCACGGAAAAGTCACGCTCTCCCTGGTCATTAATTGATATTTTCGTTACACAATAAACTATGTATTTGTAAAACCCTGTGCATTAGAATCATGCTACACATGCCCATTCATACAAATAGTACTTAGCTTTCACTCAAAACGGATCTAATGAGGATTTTGATATAAAAAGCTATAAATACATTTCAACATGACAAGCACCTGCTTGCCATGTAAACATTCTAATTATATACTATGGTAATTCTTCACAAATAGGAACATTTTTCTCAGGGACATAATAAATTATGTACAGTCTCAGAAGGAGGAATTGTCATGGAATCACGTGACCAAAGAGAACCCAGGGTTGTGTGTGACGTGAGCAGCCAATGATATATTCACCAGTCATAACAGGAATTAGCGGTAGTGAAAGGGAGACAGAACTAGAACCCATTCAATGCATATGCTAGTGGAAATATAATAATTATGATTCGCTCTTAAGAAATGAAGACGGAGTCTTTAATCTATGAGTTAAATCTTCTAAACATAGCTCAATTGCAGCACGATTCATAAATAAAAATAAATACATTTTTGTAAAAATGTAAACTGGTGAGACTGGCAAGATTTTGCTAACTTTATAAAGCTTATTTAAAAGTAAGGGTTCTTTTAGTAACCCACTAACCATCTTGATGCACCGTTTGTGAATATACCCGTATCTTCTCCAAAGTAAGAAAGTATTCTTAATCTGCCATTAAGTCGTATTCAATAAAGATAAAACTAGATGTGCCAATTCCCCCTCAAATCTTTATTTTTAAAAAGTAGCACTTGTAGTATTGGACTAACTATATATTAGCATATTGATCTTCTCAGACATTCTGACTTCAATTGTCCAGTTGAAATTAGATTAAGAGCTAATATATTCTTGCAAATGTGCTTATGATGTGCTCTGTAATACAGTTACTGAAGCGAAATCTTTAAATACGTAGCTTTGGATGGTACTTCGAAGAATTATCTAGTCTAATAGTCTCCAAACTGTTTCTGAAACATTATAGAAGGGTACATTAATTACTAACAGAATAAGAATATAAGTTATAAGTGAATAACAATAAGAATAAGTGAAATCCAGTCTATCTGCCGTTTCTTATTCTTGATCAGGGGTGTCAAACGCAGGCATAGGCAGAGTTTCACTTTTGTGCTTGTTTTTTTTATTTCATATTTAAATACATTCTACATATAAAATACATTTACAATGAACAATGACTTTATACAAAGAATAGCGAATAGAACCAACTCTTTATAGTTGCTGTTTTGTTTTGCATCGGCAGTGATAGGGTTAGGAGTTCAGGAGTGTAGATGTTTTAATCCAACATCTACACGGGATAATTGGCAGATAAGAAATAGCAGATAATGCTACTGCAAACGTCATCGTTTCGAAATGGATTTCGGAACAAACTCGTGAGGCAGGATTGAAATGTATTGATATTTACCCATCCTTCAGCTTACATTTAACATTGATCACAATTGTTGTACTTTTTTTGATTGTGAAATTGGAACAACAGTACATTTGTTTTGTGATGGCTTATTTTGCAAAACCTTTTGGTTTGACATGTATGAGTGTAAAAAAGTATCATTTAGTAACACAAGTAAACCTTTTCTAAAAATGACATCATTAATAATGGAAAATGTACACAGTCAATACATATTGAATAATATTCTCATTCTGGGGAAATTTTATATTCATAAATGTAAGTGCCTTAAAACAAAGCCACTGGTTTTTGTATCTCAGAAAGAATTTTGGATTTATTGAAGATTACTTAAAAAGATTTATTTTAAAGATTACTAAAATCGAGATATGGACGAAGACTTTTTGGTTTATAGAAGTTATTTAAGCTTCTAGTTGACCATGTTGTATGATTCTTTTTTTCTTTTCTCTCTCTCTATCTCTTTGTTTCTCTTTCTGTTTCTTTTTTGGAGTTGTGCTCTGTAATTCATAATTCAGTACAAGTGATTTTGTATTGCCTTATTTCTTGCTATAAAAAAAGAAAAAAGTTAAATCGCTCCTGTCACTGGTGAGAAAGAAATCATCACTGACATTCTCTCCTCATAAAAAAATATATGTTTTTTTTAATGCAGATATGATGTATGTAAGGAAATCATTGTAACGAGAGGTTTTATGGGAGTGTATTTCTCGAGAGAGATTCGACTACCTGTGATTTCCCGCACACGTGAGTACTCAACTTTGCGCGCTGTCAGGCTGTTTGAATTTATAAACTATATTAAGCGTTACAGACAGCCGTTTCAATATATTTGCTGTGAGTTTTGGTAAATGTGACATGATGCATTGAATACTACTGTGATGTCATGTACCTTAGTATTAGTCCACTGCCGCAGCAGTGAGGCTCCCGCTGGAGCTCAGTTCAGAATTTTCTCCATTGCCGCAGCAATGATGTTCCCTCACACTCCCGCAGGAGTCAGCCTAGGGGGAAATTACTCCAATGCCGCAGCAGTGAGGCTCCTGCAGGAGCTCAGTGCTGAACTTGCTTCCATCACCGCAGCAATAATCTTCCCCCACATTCTGAGTCAACTTAAGGGGAAATTACTCCACTGCCGCAGCAGTGAGGCTCCCGCAGGAGCTCAGTTCTGAACTTGCTTCCATTGCCGCAGCAATGACGTTCCCCCACACTCCCACAGGAGTCAGCCTAAGGGGAAAACCGCTCAACTACCGCAGGAGCCAGTTCTCTCAAATTCTCCACCACCGCAGCAGCAACACTCCCGCAGGAGCCCAGTCCCTAAATCTTGCTACAAGTCAAACAACAAGCACCTCTCCAACGCAAAGCAAACCATCTCCTCTGTGCCTCAAGCCAATTGGTCTACAACCAATTACCAGTGATACTCATCCTCTCGGACAACATAAATAACAAACTCCCTCCCGACATTTCAACAACCCACCCAACTTTACCTCGCCATTTTTGGGGGTCATCAACTCCTTCCTAGCGGCTGTCCGACTGGACTGCAATTTTTGGGGGAGAGCTCCAGGTTCGGGCCAAATACCGAGCTCGGAGCCCTCTCCTCGGACAGCAAGCCAAATACGCATACCTTTTACTGCCCCTGAATCATTGATAGTGTGAACTTGTGAAATGATGTTTGATTAACAAAGTTCGGGAGGAGCACGTTCAAGGATGAAAGCAATCAACTCATCATCAGCAATTACACCTCATCCTATCAGCATGAGTGGAAGCGTGTGAGGGAACATCGTGTGAGGGAACATCATTGCTGCGGCAATGGAGAAGGCAATGTTTGACTCACCTACACCTCTTGACGGTTTACGGCATCCCTCCACCACCCCGACTCCTCACACTTAATCATTCCTATCAAAGTCAGGATACGGGGGGAGTGCTCCAGGTACGGGCCAAATACCGAGCTCGGAGCCCTCTCCTCGGACAGCAAGCCAAATACGCATACCTTTTACTGCCCCTGAATCATTGATAAGTGTGAACTCGTGAACTGGCTAGCGGACATCTGCTGGATGATGGATGAAAGAGCATCATCTGCAATTCAACCTGGCAAAGATGGAGCTTCTAGTTTTTCCTGCTGATCCAACACTACAGTACAGTATTTCACTGTCCAGATCGGCGCCATTCATGATGGAGTATGTGTGGAGCAGCTTGTACTGTGACTACCCAAGCAAGCTACACAACTTCTGGTGCAGGCCATGGTCATTTCCAGGCTTGATTATTGCAATGCTCTTTTGGTCACACTTCCTGCTAGTGTAATCAAACCCCTGCAACTGTCCAGAACGCCACAACTCGTCTGGTCTTAAACCAACCTAAAAGAGCTCATGTCACACCACTCCTCATCTCACTACAATGGATCCCACTTGCAGCACGCATCAAAGTCAAAGCACTGACTCTTGCATACAGAACTTACACAAGCTCAGCACCTTCATACTTCCACTCACTGTTACAAATCTACACACCTACCAAGAAACCTTTGATCGATCAATGAGCGATGACTCGCGGTTCCATCAGAGAGAGGCAAAAAAATCCCTCTCAAGAACATTTGTATTCACCGCTCCTTGCTGGTGGAATAATCTCCCTGCCCTCATCCAGAATGCAGATTCCTTGTCTAGGTTTAAAAGACTACTGAAAACACAACATGCACCTAACATGACACACACACAAAAAATTTTAATTAATTCTCTTCCTCCCTCTATTCCCCATGCTTGTACTACTTTTTTATGCAATGTTCGAAACTGTATTGTAAGCACTATGTACTTTTGTATATTCAGGACAGATCACTTTCTGAATTCCTCACATTGTAAGTCGCTTTGGGTAAAAGCGTCTGCTAAATTCATAAATGTAAATATATATACCGTATTTATTCGAGTATATCGCGCACACGTGTATAACGCGCACTCCTAATTTTCGATTAAAAATCGGTATAAAATTTTGTTTCACACCAAGCATTGTAATTGACAAAAAACGTTGTTGAACATGTGCAGCCATGATAAAAAAACATTTATTTATTGTATAACATATACTTATATAACATATCTAACTTATATAACATATATTTATTGACAACATAAACTAATGAACACAATACCGAAAGAGAATTACCGGTAAAAAATATTTATTTAAAATCCTTCGACGTCAGATTCCTCATCAGAGACACTAAAGAGTTGCTCCCATTCTTCTGGAGTTAATTTTTCATCAGTGTCCCAGTTGGCAGGAACATCTGTTTCTTTGGTTTCTTCGCTTTCTTCTGCGTCTGAATTCCACAGCAGGTCGTCTTCTGTACCGTCCATTTTATTGCTGATGCCTGTCTTCACAAAAAACACAAAATGCCTGTCTTCTCCGTAACGTGTGGGTGAGGAAATGAAGCGGCGAGGGGACGGTTTTTTCTTCTTCTTCGCCCTCACGTACAGTGAGAGGCTGCAGCCTGTGTTACGGGATGTAATGTATCATGCAATCGGCAATCGATTGCTTTGGGCTATGTTGCGGTTGTTGCCGCGGTTTATGTTTGAATACAGTTGCTGAATTGCACTCACGAGTCTGCCTTTTATTTTATGCATATATTGCTACTTAAACAGCCTGTAAAATGCGCAGCGCGAACTCACAATTCGCCGGCGCCCTCAAAGGACCGGCCGTCAAAACAAACCCCACCCCACCCCACCCCAGCCCAGCCCATCCCTCGTGCATAATGCGCATCCCTAACTTTGATTTATTTTTTTGTAGAAAATTTTGCGCGTTATACTCGAATAAATACGGTATATATATATATATATATATATATATATATATCAAAATAGATGATAAAGAGAAATGTTTCAATGAAGGTAAAATAATATCAAATACTATGCTAGTATAAAGTTGATTTTACACTATAAGATTGTGCTGCCGGTATCGTGTCTGGGATGGATAAGATGTGGCACATGTTTTTAAATAAATATTTCAGGTGAATCGTCACATTCAGTTGCTTTGTCTTAATTGAATTATGACTTACTGGCACCTCAAGAAAACTCTCTTGTGAACTTCAGAAGAGATACAGGTATATTCACAAATGATGCATTAAGATGGTACATACTTTTTACATACTAAAAATAAACCTGACTGGTGACTTTTTATATGATAAAAAATCCACATTATTGCGTTTTGAGTGTGTTAGATTCATTTCCGGCATGCCTCATTCCAGTCCTCTTTTTATTAACGGTTGAATAAGTAGAATAAGTACTCAGCGCTGAGGGAGAGAAGTTATCTCTCTCAACTTTATTCTTTGTCTGTTTGAATAAATCTATAGAGAAATGTGTAGGGGAATAACATAAGGACATCCAATGAGAGAATATAGATAACATCATATAGGAATCCTAAACATGATAACATCCTATAGGAGTCCTATACATGCAATAGCCAGTCTTTATATGATCAGTGGTCCAAGATTTACCACAGATATCTTAGGATAGCCTACTGCCCCTCCTGTGCCTTTACCATAGAAGTGGAGATTCATGGTATGTTCACCTAGCGGTCCATATACATAGGTTGATATCTAATGTCTTGGGACTTTTAAAGAACACAGAAACCCTTTTATGCATTTTCAGTTCTAATACTAATACATACACTCTCAAATCTTACATTGGCCCTTTTGGCAATAAAATTGCCACACCATAGTCTCAATTATGCTTTACTCATTAACTCCTTAACAGTTCATCAAAGCATTTTGGGAAGATACAATATTAGTACGATTAATCAGAGGCTTGACTAATGGAATAATACAACAAAAAATAAATGCAAGAATCAAAAGTACTACCACTATGGGGATTAAAAAAAGTTATACGTGTTTGTTGCCAACTTGTGAGGCAAGATAAGAACAGCTATTTACTGCGCTGGGTGTGGAAGGTTCCTTTTTTGTGCAATTTGAACAAACCAACCAATCACAGTGGGGGATATGACTCCCAGGGGCGGGACATCGGCTGAGCTTGATGCAGACAGAGAAACATTTCACAATCATGGAGCTGCACATGTAACATCACATTTGTCAAAGCCGTCATAGAATTATTTCTTTTTCTTGTGTTTGAAGTTGAGCATGTTTGACTTTGAGCTGGACGGAGTCAATGTCAATGTCACTGTTATGGCGTTTAGCGCCATGCGGATTGTATTTTGTTCATTTGATATGGGCTGGTTTGCTTAAAAGTTGAATGCAATATGATTGCCATCTCTTTGGATGATAGCGATTATGACGGTTTTGCAAATTACAGACCAACAACGATGTTCCATTGACAATGTAAGTCCACGTACAGGTTTGTTTACAGACGATCATCTTCAAGCTATACAGAGAAGCTCGGCTCTTTCTGCCCTCAAACCAAATACGGCTCAGCTATGTGAGAGGAAGCGCTGCCAGGTCTCAAATCATCTTCAGAAGAACCGTTCATGTTCTTCAAAATTCTATTTATCTTCAGGACAGTTCATGTTCAGAAGAATCTAATGAAGTTAAAGAACTGTCAGTAATGACGTTTGAGGAAATAATAAGAGAAAAAGACCATTCATTCTATTCACCATTCATTGCACACTCAATAAGGGCTTCGTAAAGAAGATGCTTAATAGAGTCCTAAAAAAACTTCTTTTTTTTTTTAAAGTCATTGGGTATATCCGGCTATACTCTCTCATTGGTTGTCCTTATACATTCTGTCTCCCTTTAGACATTTCTCTGTTCTCTATTCAAACAGACAAATAATAAAGTTGAGAGACATAAACTTTCTCACGCAGCGTTGAGTACTTATTCATTCAATGATGTCATAATTCAATAAAGGCAAAACAACTGAATGTGTTGAAACAATTCACCTGAAACATTTATTTAAAAAGATGAAAACGCTGGTTGCGTCAAATCTTATCCACAAGACCAGTCTTATAGGATCAATTTTATAGTATTTGATATTATTTTAACTTCATTGAAACATTTGTCTTTACCATCTATAATAATTACAAAAATGAAAACAAATGTTATTTGTTACTGTGCAATAATACATTTGTGGTGTTAAATTTTAAATATATAATCCTATCCTATATATATATGATATATTTATATAAATATGACATATTATATTATATTAGTATAATATATTATGTATGTAATATTATAAAATATACACAACAATTTTCACTTTTAGATAGCTTGAGGCACAAAGTTCGGAAGATCTGAAAGTAGTTTTTTTGCATATTACATATTTTACCCTTGGCATTATTTCTATCCACAAATGTGCTGGAATTGTATTAGTTGTTTAAAGGAATAAATTGAACACTATATAAAAATGCATCAATATTTCAGTTCACAGTACAAGCTGCTCCACACAAACTCCATCATGAATGTGCTGAATGTGATTTTATGCGTTGTTAAATGCCTCTTAGCTTTTCTGAAATCAGTGTAAATCACAGTTTCACAGGGCTTATTGTTTTCATAAAATGGTTACTACATATGCAGCTACACACTGATGCATCTTATATAGTGTTCACTTTAATAGACTTTTTCATATTTGTAGTTTTAGTTTTTAGATTACAAAAACTAATTCGAATTCTTTTTCTGCTTCTCTCATACAAGGAGCAGTCCATTTGACTATACACTGTAAAAAATATTTTTGGGATTTAGTTATTTTAACTTATTTTTATGTGTAGAAAGAACTACTTTGTCCAGACAACAAGAAATTTTAAGTTTCTTTGTCCTCAACTAGACTGCAAGTTGAATGAACAAGTATAAATATTGTGTCAACTCAAAAATGTAAGTTGAAACAACTGTCTAAGATTTTCTGTTGAAGGAACAAGTGTAATTTGTTATTTTAACTCAAAAATGTATGTTGAAACAACTGCACTAGATTTGTTGCAGGCTTTACTCCAATTATACTTAATTGCTGTGGATAAGCACACACTCAATTTAAATCTCTTTCAATTTGAATGTCTCTGTAACTAATTTATACAAGCCATATACCATATTAACACAGTTATAGCCAGAGTTAAAATTCTGGTGTTAAGACCTCTTGGGCCAAGTTTCAGAGAAAGGGTTTAGAATGATTAAGCCAGGATTAGGCTCTAGTTCAGTTAGGACATTTTAGAAAAAAATCATTAGTGATGTACATTTTGAGACAAAACAGTAGCACTTACATTTTTTAAGATATGTCAATGCAAGTTACTTTCTGTTCAATCCACCCAAACATGTATTTTAATCTGGTACTAGTTTAAACCTTGTCAGTGAAACCAGAGGTTAATGAGTGAAGTGGAAATAGCGCCTCTGTTTGGAGAGAGAGGTAAACCTTAGTAACGCGTGAGTCCAGGAACATCCGGGACATTTGCGCGGTGCGCGCCGAAACGAGTGGCGGATTTTTCAAGCTCAAATTTCTTTGACCACCGATGCAGAGCTGATGACGACGAAACACCGAGGTTAAGTGTTTTATCGGAGTTACGATACGTATTTTATAACACCACAATGTATATAACGATATTAATATGCTGTGTGCGCGCCTAAACTTTGAATAGCAATGCACTTTGCTATTTTTGGTACACTTTGCTAAAGCAGAGGAGGCGGTTTCTTATGGGGAAACACCGAAGGTAAGTGTTTTAGCTCATTTATCTGTTTTATTGTATATCATTTTAGCGATATTTCTATGCTGTCCATATTTAAACGAGCCTAAACTTTTCTCACAGACGACATTTCCTTTGACTGACAATACGCAGCAGAGAAGGCGGTTTCTTTTGGGGAAACACCGAAGGTAAGTGTTTTAGCTCATTTATCTGTTTATTGTATATCATATATATTTGTAGCGATATTTTTATGCTGTCCATATTTAAACGAGCCTAAACGTTTCTCACAGATTACCGGTACATTTCCTTTGACTGACAATACGCAGCAGAGAAGGCGGTTTCTTTGGGGAAACCATGGAAAGTAAGTCTCTCTGTTTTTGTTTTTACCTCATTTACGTTGTTTGTAATGTCATGTTGGCAATGGTAATATCAGGCGTTGGTCAAAATGGAGTCATTTGGGTTTGACATATTATTCATTTTTAATGTTTTAATAAAAGAGGTGATTTGCTGAATATTAAATTACAAATACATTGTCAAGTTGGATGAAAAGAGCTTTTAACACTGTTAGGACAAATAACAGATGTGGGTAAGTCAGATTTCCATATTTAAGATTACTGATGGTCATGCTTAATGTTTTGATTATTAATAATCAATTTGAATTTTTTAAATAATAATTAAGAGTCTGGCCTCTTTCTAGTAGGGTAATGTTACATTTACCTCTGAACAGACACTATATGACCAAAAACTCATTAGTCAGCAACTTTTTAGTTTGCTTAACTATATTGCATATTTGTTTACAACCATCTTTTAAAAGTCGTATATCTCTCTCATTCTTTTTCAGCCTGTTGATGATGAGAACTTGAAGCCCATTGTTCACAGGATTAATGTGGGCATCTTGATCGTGAGTGAAGACACCACACATGATAGTGCCTCCCAAGATGATATTGTGGATGTGGCTGTGCTGCTGGATTGTGGTTTTGGATCTCCAAGATGTTCTAAATGCTTTTGCCACAGTTTGGACTCCTTTACGCTTTGAACAATGACTGTACCATAGAGTTACGAGGTTATCCAACACATTTCTATCAAGGTTGGTGAGGAGAACTGCACAGCAAAGGTACATGGACCGAAAAAAAATGTGGTGACACTGGCACAACCTTTCCTAATTGTTCTTTTCAAGTGCTGTTTATGTTCATTGGTAAATTTGCATAAGCTTGAGAGTTAATTCAAAGCAAATTGCTTCATTGGAAAACTGATGCATGCATAAGATATACATTACCTATGTTTTAATCCACCCATGTTTTTGCTTTTTTGGATTTTCTCTATAATGGCTTTTCATTTCTAAGTGATATTTAATGCTAGTTTATCTGGAAGTGAGGATTTTGTTCTCTTTGGATGGAAAAACTACTTTATTCTCAAATGTTTTATGCAATATACTAATTTTGTTCACAAGTTAAACTATTGATATTGAGGCATGTGTAAGAACCTTTTTATGTGTTTATTGCAATAAATGTATTTGTTATTGACATTGCTGTGATTTAATTTGCAATAATTTTAAACTAAATCAAATGTAGTTTACAAATGAATTTTCTAGTAACAAAATACAATGCTTTACAGTTAACTAATGTGAAGTTTTCATGACTATACAATTTAAGTTCAGCTAACTAAAGTCATGTTTTCATGACTATTAAAATTAAATTCAGATAACTAAAGTCAAGTGTTCCTGACTATACAATTTAAGTTCAGCTAACTAAAGTCTAGTTTTCACAACTGTCCCTTTTAAGTTCAGCTAACTTCAGTCAAGTTTTCATTACTAAGTTTAATCAGTCGAGAATACTTTATAATTTGTCAGATAAACTTGTCAAAATCAGTGAGTAAAACTAAAAAAAACCCATGCAAAAACGGAACAAATTATAATGAGTTGAGTCAACAAATTATTTTTTACAGTGTACCTTTATTGTTCTGTTTAATAGAAAATCAAAAAACAACTAAAAAAGTTGTTTATTTTGCTTTTTACGAGTTTACAGTAGGTTTTACGAGTTTACAGTCTCTTCATTGTTGTTCAGCTGTTGTTT
>JAWRVZ010001466.1:0-25522 GCA_037043235.1 Rhodeus uyekii
TACCTTTACTTCCCTCACTTATCACAAAATCTAAACCTTCTACATCTCATTTAGACCCTCTCCCAACTAAATTAGTAAAACTCTGTTTGCCATTTCTTTTGCATTTCATCACTGAGATTATTCATTCTTCTCTTATTTCTGGTACCGTTCCTTACTTATTCAAATGTGCACTAATAACTCCTGTACTTAAGAAACCAGGTGCGGACCCAAACAATTTTTATAATTTTCAACCCATCTCCAATCTGACATTCCTATCAAAAATTTTGGAAAAGGTTGTTGCATCTCAGATACACAATCATCTCTCAACTAACAACCTTTACAAACAATTTCAATCTGGTTTTCGTTCTCACCACAGCACTGAGACTGCACTAGTCAAAATTTCAAATGATCTTTTGATAGCAGCTGACTCAGCACTATAATCTATATTAATTCTTCTCGATTTATCTTCAGCGTTTGACACTACTGCAGTCCATCGGTATTATCGGTACTTCTTTAACTTGGTTTAAATCATATCTCACTGATCGTACCCAATTTGTTCAATTAAGCCAGTTTAGATCCAAACCTTCATTCATCACCACAGGAGGAGGAGGTGTTGCTGTAATTTATAGTAACACGATCAGTACTGCTCAAAGGTCTAATTTGAAATATAATTCTTTTGAAGTGATGGTCCTTAATGTAAAAATATCAAGTGCAAGTAATAATTCCTGTTTAACTTTTGTGCTGGCTATTCTATACAGGCCACCAGGGCACCATACAGACTTTATCAAAGAATTTGCTGATTTTCTCTCAGGATTAGTAATGTCTGCAGATAAAGTCATAATCGTCGGTGATTTTAACATCCATGTAGATAATGAAAAAGACGCATTGGGATTGGCATTTAGAGACATTTTAAACTCTATTGGAGTTACACAACATGTATCAGGACCCACTCATTCTCGTAATCATACTTTAGATCTAATATTGTCATATGGGATCAATGTTGATACTGTTCAAATTCTGCAGCAGAGCGATGACATCTCAGATCATTACTTAGTTGCGTGTAGATTACCTTTAGCCAAAGTCGAAAAACTAACTCCATGTTATAAATATAGTAGAACTATCACTCCTAACACAAAAGATAGCTTTATAAATAATCTTCCCGATCAATTTCATCTACTTAACATCCCAGATAGCCTAGAAGAACTTGATGTTGCAACAGAAACTATAAACTCTCTCTTTTCCAGCACTTTAGACACTGTTGCTCCGTTACGCTTAAAGAAGATTAAAGAAAATAGTCCAACACCGTGGTACAACGAGCACACCCGGGCCCTCAAGAGAGCAGCCAGAAAAATGGAGCGGAGCTGGAAAAAAACTAAGCTAGAGGTTTTTCGCATTTCATGGAAAGACAGCTCTATTGCATTCAGAAAGGCCTTAAGATCAGCTAGATCTACTTACTTTTCTACCCTCTTAGAAGAAAACAAATACAACCCTAGGTATTTATTTGATACAGTGACTAAATTAACAAGAAATAAAGCCTCAACCCCAGATGCTTTAAATCAGCACAGCACTAATGACTTCATGGACTTCTTTACTTGCAAAATTAATAATATTAGAGAGAAAATAATAAACATGCAACAATCTACTACAATATTCCAAAATACAGTACATTTTAGTGTCCCTGAAGAAAAATTCCAATCCTTCATTGCTATTGGGGAGGAAGAATTGTCTAAACTCGTTAAATCATCAAAATCAACAACATGTATGCTAGACCCAATACCGACTAAGCTACTGAAAGAGATGCTTCCAGAAATCATAGATCCTATTCTTAATATTATTAATTCTTCTTTGTCATTAGGATACGTACCAAAAACCTTTAAGCTGGCTGTAATTAAACCGCTTATTAAAAAACCACAACTTGATCCTACAGAATTAGTTAATTACAGGCCGATATCGAATCTACCTTTCTTGTCAAAGATTCTAGAAAAGGCAATATCTTTACAACTATGTTCCTTTCTAGAAAGAAACAGCATCTACGAGGATTTCCAGTCAGGATTTAGACCATATCATAGTACTGAGACTGCTCTCATTAGAGTTACAAATGATTTGCTCTTATCATCCGATCGTGGTTGTATCTCTCTGTTAGTGTTACTGGACCTTAGTGCTGCATTTGATACAATTGACCACAAAATCCTTCTGAATAGACTTGAAAATTATGTTGGCATTAGTGGAGTTGCATTAGCCTGGTTCAAGTCATACTTATCTGAGCGTTATCAGTTTGTAGCATTAAATGAGGAGATGTCATATCGGTCATGGGTTCAGTATGGAGTTCCTCAAGGTTCAGTACTAGGACCATTGCTTTTCACCCTGTACATGCTTCCTTTGGGTGCAGTTATTAGGAAGCATGGCATTAGCTTTCATTGTTACGCTGATGATACTCAGCTCTATATTTCTTCTCATCCTGATGAAACGAACAAATTCACTAAATTAACAGAATGCATAATCGATATAAAAAATTGGATGACTAATAACTTTCTACTGCTAAATTCTGAAAAAACAGAGATTCTAATTATTAGACCAAAAAGTTCGGCACATAATAATCTAGACTACTGCCTAACACTCGATGGCTGCTCTGTCAAGTCTTCGTCGTCAGTTAGAAACCTGGGTGTGCTCTTTGATACCAATCTTTCATTTGAAAGCCATGTTTCTAGCATCTGTAAAACAGCGTTCTTCCATCTTAAAAATATATCTAAATTGCGACATATGCTATCTAAGACAAATGCGGAAAAGTTAGTTCATGCGTTCATGAGTTCAAGGCTAGATTATTGTAATGCTTTACTAGGTGGTTGCTCTGCACGCTTAATAAACAAATTCCAGCTGGTCCAAAATGCAGCAGCTCGAGTTCTTACTAGAACCAGGAAGTATGAGCATATTAGCCCAGTTCTGTCAAACCTGCACTGGCTTCCTATTAAACACCGAATACATTTTAAAATCTTGCTAATTACTTACAAAGCATTAAATGGTTTAGCTCCACAGTACTTGAGCGATCTCTTAACACATTATAGTCCTTCACGTCTATTGCGATCCCAAAATACTGACCAGCTTATAATACCTAGAATATCAAAGTCAACTGCTGGCGGGCAATCCTTTTCCTATTTAGCTCCTAAACTCTGGAACAGTCTTCCTATTACAGTTCGGGAAGCAGACACACTCTGTCAGTTTAAATGTAGACTAAAAACACATCTTTTCAACCTGGCATACACATAACACATTATACATACATTTTTAATCCAAATCATGTAAAATGATTGTTAGGCTGCATAATTTAGATAAGCCGGAACCGGGAACATTCCCATAACACCTGATGTACTCGATACATCAGAAGAAGAATGGCATCTACGCTGATATTGGTCTCTGTTTATTCCGAGGTTACCGTGGGCAGCTGGATCCGGGCCGTATCCAGATCAGATGAAGGACCTGGACACGAGCACAGCACTGCCCTGGGGTGTCTGCGGAGACCGTGACTCTACTGGACCCTCCCCTGTGACGATCATGAACCCATCTCTAACCGGACCAAATTGGACTTCATATTGGACTTGAATTGTTGTATAATAATCATGCACGGTTTGGCTGTTGGCCAGAGGAGAACTGGTCCCCCAACTGAGCCTGGTTTCTCCCAAGGTTTTTTCTCCATTCTATTCTTCATTCGTTACGTCACCTGCCGGAGTTTTGGTTCCTTGCCGCTGTCGCCTATGGCTTGCTCAGTTGGGGAAACTTAACACTTAAAATTCATCAATTGTATTGATTCGCCTGCTCTTTTGGGGCTTCTGTTCAGCCAAACAAACTTTGTTTATATTGTTTTTCCTGTAAAGCTGCTTTGAAACAATCTACATTGTAAAAAGCGCTATATAAATAAAGGTGACTTGACTTGACTTGACCACAGGTGTCCCACAGGGATCAGTTCTGGGCCCTTTATTATTTACTATCTATTTACTTCCGCTGGGTAACATTTTTAGGAAACATGGAATTCACTTTCACTGCTATGCCGATGATACACAACTCTATCTATCCTCCAAACCTACTTCTGCACTTCCTCCATTCTCTCTTTCTAACTGTTTGTCTGAAGTTAAAACTTGGTTTTCGTGTAATTTTCTCAAAGTAAACAGCAGTAAAACAGAAATACTACTAGTCAGAACAAAAAATATTCTGTCTAAGACCAGGGATTTTTCTATGTGCATAGATGATTCTGTTGTTGGTCTTGCAAAACTAGTTAAGAGCCTGGGTGTTATCCTCAACAATACATTATCTTTCGAAGCTCACATTAACAATATTACACGGTCGGCTTATTATCACATACGTAACATCAATCGCCTTCGTTCTTCCCTCTCATCGAGCAGCACTGCCACCCTGGTTCATGCTCTGGTCACTTCACGAATTGATTACTGCAATGCACTCTTTTATGGTCTTCCAAGTAAGCTTCTACATAAGTTACAGTTAGTGCAGAACTCAGCTGCACGACTAATTTCTAGAACACCAAAATTCAGTCACATATCTCCTGTCTTATAACAATTGCACTGGCTTCCTGTTAAACAACGCATTGAATTTAAAATCCTCCTCCTAGTTTACAAATCATTGCATAACCTGGCTCCATCATATCTCACTGATCTGCTTTCTACACACACTCCATCTCGAACCCTTCATTCCTCATCTGTACGCCCTTTAGTTCCTCCGCGTATAAATCTTGTTTCCATGGGATCTCGAGCTTTTAGCTACGCTGCTCCTCAGTTTGGAACTTTCTTCCCCAAGACATTCGAGACTGTGCCACGCTCTCTATTTTTAAATCCCACTTGAAAACACACCTTTTTAGACTGGCCTACCAATAATATTCTGAATCTGTTGGTTTTTATTTATTTACGTATTATTATGTATATATGTATATATATGAATTATTTTTTATATATTCTTCTTATTCTTCTTCCTCTTATTGCTTGTAATGATTGTTTTTATCTGCTGTAAGGTGTCCTTGAGTGTCTTGTAAGGCGCCCTTAAATAAAATGTATTATTATTAGGGGTTCAAACGCGAAGCGTTGAAAACCTATTGTAATTGTTAGGATTTTTATTATTAGGGGTTCAAACGCGAAGCGTTGAAAACCTATTGTAATTGTTAGGATTTTTATTATTAGGGGTTCAAACGCGAAGCATTGTAATTGTTAGGATTTTTATTATTATTATTAGGGGTTCAAACGCGAAGCGTTGAAAACCTATTGTAATTGTTAGGATTTTTATTATTATTATTAGGGGTTCAAACGCGAAGCGTTGAAAACCTATTGTAATTGTTAGGATTTTTATTAGGGGTTCAAACGCGAAGCGTTGAAAACCTATTGTAATTGTTAGGATTTTTATTATTATTATTATTCTGCCGTACTTCTTATCGTGCAGACCAAACCGTAAGGTCTAGAGACTTGAAAGTTGGCCAGATGGTAGGTCTCAATTTGGGGAGAACGTATCAAAATATGACGCAAATCGGGCAATAGGTGGCGCTATAGCGACTACAAACGCGTACATGCTCATAACTCGTAAACCGTTTGTCGTACACTCAAGTGTCTTATATCTCTGGAATCCTTGGCTCAAGACTTAAAAAATGTATATCTCCGATTTCATTTCCGTCTATAAAAATTTTCCGCCATTTTGAATTTTCTGAAAAAAAAAATTTTCGAACTCCTCATAGGCCGTTTGTCCAAATAACGCGAAACTTCACACATATCATCTAGAGACTCTCATGACCAAAAGTTATTCAAAGAATTTTGATCGGTGATTCAGGCTCGCAACAACACGCTAAAACGTTTGCATAAGGCGGAGGCACTTTCGCTAAAATCGTAATAACTCTGGAGTGCAAAGAGATAATCTCACCAAACTTCAAATATTCATGTATAAGCTCATTTTGTGGTCACACCAAAAAAACTGGGCCAGTTGACCACTTGGTGGCGCTATATTGCGAAAAAAACTCTAAATCACCTGTACAGGGTCACATGTTTGTCTGATTTACTTGAAACTTGTCATGCACGGTCTTTGTCCAAGGGTCCATGATGGTGTATGAGGACATTGGTGTATCTCAAAAAACATGGCCGTCATCAGCCAATGAACTTTGAGCATCAATTAGACCAGCTTAACGAAGGTCGATCAGAATGAAACTCGATGGGCGTGTTTGACTCATGACCCTAGAGATCTGTCAGAATTTTGAAAAAGATCGGACACTAGTTGGCGCTAACGAGTTTTTTTGCGTCTCTACTCACGTGGTGTTTCACGCATCCACACAATATTGATATCATATGATAGATCTCCTCCTACTGAACAACTTTGCCTCAAGAACCACTGCTGTCAATCAAATTGTTTGTGAAATATTGGAGATTTTGGAAATTTCAACTTTTTCGAACTCGTCATAGGCGGTCAATACGATTGGCTTGAAAATTCACACGCATCATCTAGGGACACTCAAGGGAAAAAGTTATTCAAAGAATTTTGATCAGTCAAACCCTTCAGCAGATATAATTTTTCATATATTTCTGGTTTGGCCTATTGTGAATAAAAAGTCTATATATCTTGTCCACAAACAAGAAACTTCACAAAACTCTGAAAATGTTAAGAACAAGTCATTTTGAAGAAACGTGTGAGGTTTTATGTATTTCTGATGCTCGTACGGTTCACAATAAATTATAAACTTTCTATATTTTAAAATCTTAGAAAAGCTGTAATACTAGTTTTGTCCACAAGAGGCACTGTCAGTCTAGGGAATCTTTTTATTCCATTTCGAGCTTGAAAGCTCTCTGTTGACATGTTGTTTCAAAACATTTGTAACATATCTACATATTGTTTACACAAACTAGAAGCTTCATAAAGCTGCCTTTATGTGGAGAACAAGTCAGATTGACATAGACTGACATTAACCGACAGAACAGTTCAGATGTTCAGTTCACAATATTAATATCATTTAATCTTCTCATTCTGAACATCTTTGAAAGATGTCTATTCATTGTTTGCACAGAGTAGAAACTTCACAGAACCGTGCTCATTAGGAAAACTAGTCAGATTTACAAAAAAAGGTCATAACAGTTCAGATGATATGACGTGTAGTGTTAAACATATCCACATTATTATCATTTGATAGATCTTCCCATACTGAAAAAATTTGTAACATGTCTATATATCATTTACACAAACTAGAAACTTCATACAGCTCTGTTTATGTGGAGAACAAGTCAGATTGACATAGACCGACATACACCGACATAACTGTTCATATGTTCAGTTCACAATGTCAATATCATTTGATCTTCTCATTCTGAACATCTTTGAAAGATGTCTATACATTGTTTACACAAATAGAAACTTCACAGAACTGTGCACATTAGGAGAACCAGTCAGATTGACCACAAACTGTCTTGACAGCTCAGATGGTCTTGCGACGTTTGAACCCCGGTCATTGCTGCTTGCAGCTATATTTAGGGGTTCAAACGCGAAGCGTTGAAAACCTATTGTAATTGTTAGGATTTTTATTATTATTATTATTATTATTATTATTATTATTCTTCTGCCGTAATGCGTCTTGTGCAGACCAAACCGTAAGGTCTAGAGACTTGAAACTTTGTCAGATGGTAGGTCTCAATTTGGGGAGAACGTATCAAAATATGACGCAAATCGGGCTATAGGTGGCGCTACAGCGACTACAAACGCGTACATGTTCATAACTCGTAAACCGTTTGTCGTACACTCAAGTGTCTTATATCTCTGGAATCCTTGGCTCAAGACTTAAAAAATGTATATCTCCGATTTCATTTCCGCCTATAAAAATTTTCCGCCATTTTGAATTTTCTGAAAAAAAAAGTTTTCGAACTCCTCATAGACCGTTTGTCCAAATAACGCGAAACTTCACACATATCATCTAGAGACTCTCATGACCAAAAGTTATTCAAATAATTTTGATCGGTGATTCACGCTTGCAACGACACGCTAAAACGTTCGCATAAGGCAGAGACACTTTTGCTAAAATTGTAATAGCTCTGGAACGCAAAGAGATAATCTCACCAAACTTCACATAGTCATGTATAAGCTCAATTTGTGGTCACACCAAAAAAACTGCGATGATTGACCACTTGGTGGCGCTATATTGCGAAAAAAACACTCAATCACCTGTACAGGGTCACATGGTAGTCCGATTGACCTGAGACTTGTCATGCACGGTCTTTGTCCAAGGGTCCATGATGGTCTATGAGGACATTGGTGTATCTCAAAAAACATGACCGTCATCGGCCAATGAAATTTGAGCATCAATTAGACCAGCTTAACGAAGGTCGATCGGAACGAAACTCGATGGGCGTGTTTGACTCATGGCCCTAGTGGTCTGTCAGAATTTTGAAGAAAATCGGACACTAGTTGGCGCTAACGAGTTTTTTGCGTCTCTACTCACGTGGTGTTTCACGCATTTACAAAATATTGACTTCATCTGATAGATCTCCTCATACTGAACAACTTTGCCTCAAGAACCACTGCTGTCAATCAAATTGTTTGCGAAATATTGGAGATTTTTGAAATTTCTAATTTTTCGAACTCGTCATAGGCCGTCAATCTCACTGTCTTGAAAATTCACATGCATCATCTAGGGACACTCAAGGCAAAAAGTTGTCAAAGGATTTTCGATTAGTTAAACCGTTCAGCAGATACAATTTTTCATATATTTCTGGTTTGGCCTATTGTGATTAAAATGTCTATATATCTTGTCCACAAACAAGAAACTTCACAAAACTGTGTAAATGTTAAGAACCAGACATTATGAAGAAACTTGTGAGGTTTCATGTATTTCTGATGCTCGTACAGCTCACAATAAATTATAAACCATCTACATTTTAAAATCTTAGAAAAGCTGTAATACTAGTTTTGTCCACAAGAGAAACGTCACAGATCTGTGAACATGTTAAGAACAAGTCATTTTGAAGAAATGTGTCAGGTCTCATGTATTTCTGATGCTCATAGGGCTCACAATAAATTACAAACGATCTACATTTTAAAATCTTAGAAAAGCTGTAATACTACTTTTGTCCACAAGAGGCACCATCAGGCTAGAAAATCTTTTTATGTGGAGAACAAGTCAGATTGACATTGACTGACATAAACCGACAGAACAGTTCAGATTTTCAGTTCACAATATTAATATAATTTAATCTTCTCAGTCTGAACATCTTTGAAAGATGTCTATTCATTGTTTGCACAGAGTAGAAACTTCACAGAACTGTACTCATTAGGAAAACTAGTCAGATTGACAAAAAAAGGTCATAACAGTTCAAACGATATGACGTGTAGTGTTAAACATATCCACGTTATTATCATTTGATAGATATTCCCATACTGAAAAAAATTGTAACATGTCTATATATCATTTACACAAACTAGAAACTTCATACAGCTCTGTTTATGTGGAGAACAAGTCAGATTGACATAGACCGACATACACCAACATAACTGTTCATATGTTCAGTTCACAATGTCAATATCATTTGATCTTCTCATTCTGAACATCTTTGAAAGATGTCTATACATTGTTTACACAAATAGAAACTTCACAGAACTGTGCACATTAGGAGAACCAGTCAGATTGACCACAAACCGTCTTGACAGCTCAGATGGTCTTGCGACGTTTGAACCCCGGTCATTGCTGCTTGTTAGGGGTTCAAACGCGAAGCGTTGAAAACCTATTGTAATTGTTAGGATTTTTATTATTATTATTAGGGGTTCAAACGCGAAGCGTTGAAAACCTATTGTAATTGTTAAGATTTTTATTATTATTATTATTATTATTCTGCCGTACTTCTTATCGTGCAGACCAAACCGTAAGGTCTAGAGACTTGAAAGTTGGTCAGATGGTAGGTCTCAATTTGGGGAGAACGTATCAAAATATGACGCAAATCGGGCAATAGGTGGCGCTACAGCAACTACAAACGCGTACACGCTCATAACTCGTAAACCGTTTGTCGTACACTCAAGTGTCTTATATCCCTGGAATCCTTGGCTCAAGACTTAAAAAATGTATATCTCCGATTTCATTTCCGCCTATAAAAATTTTCCGCCATTTTGAATTTTCTGAAAAAAAATTTTTTCGAACTCCTCATAGGCCGTTTGTCCAAATCACGCAAAATTTCCCACGCATCATCTAGAGACTCTCATGACCAAAAGTTGTCAAAGGAATTTTAATCGGTGATTCACGCTTGCAACAAGGCAATAAAACGTTCGCATGTGGCGGAGACACTTTTGCTAAAATCGTAATAGCTCTGGAACGCAAAGAGATAATCTCACCAAACTTCACATAGTCATGTATAAGCTCAATTTGTGGTCACACCAAAAAAACTGCGATGATTGACCACTTGGTGGCGCTATATTGCGAAAAAAACACTCAATCACCTGTACAGGGTCACATGGTAGTCCGATTGACCTGAGACTTGTCATGCACGGTCTTTGTCCAAGGGTCCATGATGGTCTAAGAGGACATTGGTGTATCTCAAAAAACATGACCGTCATCGGCCAATGAACTTTGAGCATCAATTAGACTAGCTTAACGAAGGTCGATCGGAACGAAACTCGATGGGCGTGTTTGACTCATGGCCCTAGTGGTTTGTCAGAATTTTGAAGAAAATCGGACACTAGTTGGCGCTAACGAGTTTTTTGCGTCTCTACTCACGTAGTGTTTCACACATCCACAAAATATTGATACCATCTGATAGATCTCCTCATACTGAACAACTTTGCCTCAAGAACCACTGCTGTCAATCAAATTGTTTGCGAAATATTGGAGATTTTTGAAATTTCAAATTTTTCGAACTCGTCATAGCCCGTCAATCTCACTGGCTTGAAAATTCACACGCATCATCTAGGGACACTCAAGGCAAAAAGTTGTCAAAGGATTTTTGATTAGTTAAACCGTTCAGCAGATACAATTTTTCATATATTTCTGATTTGGCCTATTGTGATTAAAATGTCTATATATCATGTCCAAAAACAAGAAACTTCACAAAACTGTGTAAATGTTAAGAACAAGACATTATGAAGAAACTTGTGAGGTTTCATGTATTTCTGATGCTCGTACGGCTCACAATAAATTATAAACTTTCTATATTTTGAAATCTTAGAAAAGCTGTCATACTAGTTTTGTCCACAGGAGAAATGTCACAGATCTGTGAACATGTTGAGAACAAGTCATTTTGAAGAAATGTGTCAGGTCTCATGTATTTCTGATGCTCATAGGGCTCACAATAAATTACAAACGATGTACATTTTAAAATCTTAGAAAAGCTGTAATACTACTTTTGTCCACAAGAGGCACCATCAGGCTAGAAAATCTTTTTATGTGGAGAACAAGTCAGATTGACATAGACTGACATAAACCGACAGAACAGTTCAGAT
Source organism: Rhodeus uyekii (assembly GCA_037043235.1). Classification (NCBI taxonomy): domain Eukaryota; kingdom Metazoa; phylum Chordata; class Actinopteri; order Cypriniformes; family Acheilognathidae; genus Rhodeus; species Rhodeus uyekii. The sequence continues at coordinate 11,425 of JAWRVZ010001466.1, forward strand.
GTTCAGTTCACAATATTAATATCATTTAATCTTCTCAGTCTGAACATCTTTGAAAGATGTCTATTCATTGTTTGCACAGAGTAGAAACTTCACAGAACTGTGCTCATTAGGAAAACTAGTCAGATTGACAAAAAAAGGTCATAACAGTTCAAATGATATGACGTGCAGTGTTAAACATATCCACATTGTTATCATTTGATAGATCTTCCCATACTGAAAAAAATTTGTAACATGTCTATATAACTGTTCATATGTTCAGTTCACAATGTCAATATCATTTGATCTTCTCATTCTGAACATCTTTGAAAGATGTCTATACATTGTTTACACAAAGTAGAAACTTCACAGAACTGTGCACATTAGGAGAACTAGTCAGATTGACCACAAACCGTCATGACAGCTCAGATGGTCTTGCGACGTTTGAACCCCGGTCATTGCTGCTTGCAGCTATATTTATTATTATTATTATTATTATTCTGCCGTACTTCTTATCGTGCAGACCAAACCGTAAGGTTTAGAGACTTGAAAGTTGGTCAGATGGTAGGTCTCAATTTGGGGAGAACGTATCAAAATATGACGCAAATCGGGCAATAGGTGGCGCTACAGCGACTACAAACGCGTACACGCTCATAACTCGTAAACCGTTTGTCGTAGACTCAAGTGTCTTATATCCCTGGAATCCTTGGCTCAAGACTTAAAAAATGTATATCTCCGATTTCATTTCCGCCTATAAAAATTTTCCGCCATTTTGAATTTTCTGAAAAAAAATTTTTTTCGAACTCCTCATAGGCCGTTTGTCCAAATCACGCAAAATTTCCCACGCATCATCTAGAGACTCTCATGACCAAAAGTTGTCAAAGGAATTTTGATCGGTGATTCACGCTTGCAACAAGACAATAAAACGTTCGCATAAGGCGGAGACACTTTTGCTAAAATCGTAATACCTCTGGAACGCAAAGAGATAATCTCACCAAACTTCACATAGTCATGTATACGATGAATATGTGGTCACACCAAAAAAACTGCGATGATTGACCACTTGGTGGCGCTATATTGCGAAAAAAACACTCAATCACCTGTACAGGGTCACATGGTAGTCCGATTGACCTGAGACTTGTCATGCACGGTCTTTGTCCAAGGGTCCATGATGGTCTATGAGGACATTGGTGTATCTCAAAAAACATGACCGTCATCGGCCAATGAACTTTGAGCATCAATTAGACTAGCTTAACGAAGGTCGATCGGAACGAAACTCGATGGGCGTGTTTGACTCATGGCCCTAGTGGTCTGTCAGAATTTTGAAGAAAATCGGACACTAGTTGGCGCTAACGAGTTTTTTGCGTCTCTACTCACGTGATGTTTCACGCATCCACAGAATATTGATATCATCTGATAGATCTCCTCATACTGAACAACTTTGCCTCAAGAACCACTGCTGTCAATCAAATTGTTTGCGAAATATTGGAGATTTTTGAAATTTCAAATTTGTCGAACTCGTCATAGGCCGTCAATCTCACTGGCTTGAAAATTCACACGCATCATCTAGGGACACTCAAGGCAAAAAGTTGTCAAAGGATTTTCGATTAGTTAAACCGTTCAGCAGATACAATTTTTCATATATTTCTGATTTGGCCTATTGTGATTAAAATGTCTATATATCTTGTCCAAAAACAAGAAACTTCACAAAACTGTGTAAATGTTAAGAACAAGACATTATGAAGAAACTTGTGAGGTTTCATGTATTTCTGATGCTCATACGGCTCACAATAAATTATAAACACTCTATATTTTAAAATCTTAGAAAAGCTGTAATACTACTTTTGTCCACAAGAGAAACGTCACAGAACTGTGAACATGTTAAGAACAAGTCATTTTGAAGAAATGTGTCAGGTCTCATGTATTTCTGATGCTCATAGGGCTCACAATAAATAATAAACTATCTATATTTTAAAATCTTAGAAAAGCTGTAATACTACTTTTGTCCACAAGAGGCGCCGTCAGGCTAGAAAATCTTTTCATGTGGAGAACAAGTCAGATTGACATAGACTGACATAAAAGTTCAGATGATATGATGTGTGGTGTTAAACATATCCACACGATATTAATATAATTTGATAGATCTTCCTAGAGTGAAAAAATGTGTAATATGATATGTCTATACATCGTTTACACAAACTAGAAACTTCATAAAGATGTGTTTATGTGGAGAACAAGTCAGATTGACATCGATCGACATTACAGTTCAGATGTTCAGTTCACAATATTAATATCATTTGATCTTCTCATTCTGAACATCTTTGAAAGATGTCTATACATTGTTTGCACAAAGTAGAAACTTCACAGAACTGTGCACATTAGGATAACTAGTCAGATTGACCACAAACAGTCATGACAGCTCAGATGGTCCTGCTACGTTTGAACCCCGGTCATTGCTGCTAGTTATTAGGTGTTCAAACGCGAAGCGTTGAAAACCTATTGTAATTGTTAGGATTTTTATTATTAGGGGTTCAAACGCGAAGCGTTGAAAACCTATTGTAATTGTTAGGATTTTTATTATTATTATTATTATTATTATTATTATTATTATTATTATTATTCTGCCGTACTTCTTATCGTGCATACCAAACCGTAAGGTTTAGAGACTTGAAAGTTGGTCAGATGGTAGGTCTCAATTTGGGGAGAACGTATCAAAATATGACGCAAATCGGGCAATAGGTGGCGCTACAGCGACTACAAACGCGTACACGCTCATAACTCGTAAACCGTTTGTCGTAGACTCAAGTGTCTTATATCCCTGGAATCCTTGGCTCAAGACTTAAAAAATGTATATCTCCGATTTCATTTCCGCCTATAAAAATTTTCCGCCATTTTGAATTTTCTGAAAAAAATTTTTTTCGAACTCCTCATAGGCCGTTTGTCCAAATCACGCAAAATTTCCCACGCATCATCTAGAGACTCTCATGACCAAAAGTTGTCAAAGGAATTTTGATCGGTGATTCACGCTTGCAACAAGACAATAAAACGTTCGCATAAGGCGGAGACACTTTTGCTAAAATCGTAATACCTCTGGAACGCAAAGAGATAATCTCACCAAACTTCACATAGTCATGTATACGATGAATATGTGGTCACACCAAAAAAACTGCGATGATTGACCACTTGGTGGCGCTATATTGCGAAAAAAACACTCAATCACCTGTACAGGGTCACATGGTAGTCCGATTGACCTGAGACTTGTCATGCACGGTCTTTGTCCAAGGGTCCATGATGGTCTATGAGGACATTGGTGTATCTCAAAAAACATGACCGTCATCGGCCAATGAACTTTGAGCATCAATTAGACTAGCTTAACGAAGGTCGATCGGAACGAAACTCGATGGGCGTGTTTGACTCATGGCCCTAGTGGTCTGTCAGAATTTTGAAGAAAATCGGACACTAGTTGGCGCTAACGAGTTTTTTGCGTCTCTACTCACGTGATGTTTCACGCATCCACAGAATATTGATATCATCTGATAGATCTCCTCATACTGAACAACTTTGCCTCAAGAACCACTGCTGTCAATCAAATTGTTTGCGAAATATTGGAGATTTTTGAAATTTCAAATTTGTCGAACTCGTCATAGGCCGTCAATCTCACTGGCTTGAAAATTCACACGCATCATCTAGGGACACTCAAGGCAAAAAGTTGTCAAAGGATTTTCGATTAGTTAAACCGTTCAGCAGATACAATTTTTCATATATTTCTGATTTGGCCTATTGTGATTAAAATGTCTATATATCTTGTCCAAAAACAAGAAACTTCACAAAACTGTGTAAATGTTAAGAACAAGACATTATGAAGAAACTTGTGAGGTTTCATGTATTTCTGATGCTCATACGGCTCACAATAAATTATAAACACTCTATATTTTAAAATCTTAGAAAAGCTGTAATACTACTTTTGTCCACAAGAGAAACGTCACAGAACTGTGAACATGTTAAGAACAAGTCATTTTGAAGAAATGTGTCAGGTCTCATGTATTTCTGATGCTCATAGGGCTCACAATAAATAATAAACTATCTATATTTTAAAATCTTAGAAAAGCTGTAATACTACTTTTGTCCACAAGAGGCGCCGTCAGGCTAGAAAATCTTTTCATGTGGAGAACAAGTCAGATTGACATAGACTGACATAAAAGTTCAGATGATATGATGTGTGGTGTTAAACATATCCACACGATATTAATATAATTTGATAGATCTTCCTAGAGTGAAAAAATGTGTAATATGATATGTCTATACATCGTTTACACAAACTAGAAACTTCATAAAGATGTGTTTATGTGGAGAACAAGTCAGATTGACATAGATCGACATTACAGTTCAGATGTTCAGTTCACAATATTAATATCATTTGATCTTCTCATTCTGAACATCTTTGAAAGATGTCTATACATTGTTTGCACAAAGTAGAAACTTCACAGAACTGTGCACATTAGGATAACTAGTCAGATTGACCACAAACAGTCATGACAGCTCAGATGGTCCTGCTACGTTTGAACCCCGGTCATTGCTGCTTGCAGCTATATTTATTATTATTATTATTATTATTCTGCCGTACTTCTTATCGTGCAGACCAAACCGTAAGGTCTAGAGACTTGAAAGTTGGTCAGATGGTAGGTCTCAATTTGGGGAGAACGTATCAAAATATGACGCAAATCGGGCAATAGGTGGCGCTACAGCGACTACAAACGCGTACACGCTCATAACTCGTAAACCGTTTGTCGTAGACTCAAGTGTCTTATATCCCTGGAATCCTTGGCTCAAGACTTAAAAAATGTATATCTCCGATTTCATTTCCGCCTATAAAAATTTTCCGCCATTTTGAATTTTCTGAAAAAAAAATTTTTCGAACTCCTCATAGGCCGTTTGTCCAAATCACGCAAAATTTCCCACGCATCATCTAGAGACTCTCATAACCAAAAGTTGTCAAAGGAATTTTGATCGGTGATTCACGCTTGCAACAAGACAATAAAACGTTCGCATAAGGCGGAGACACTTTTGCTAAAATCGTAATACCTCTGGAACGCAAAGAGATAATCTCACCAAACTTCACATAGTCATGTATAAGATCAGTATGTGGTCACACCAAAAAAACTGCGATGATTGACCACTTGGTGGCGCTATATTGCGAAAAAAACACTCAATCACCTGTACAGGGTCACATGGTAGTCCGATTGACCTGAGACTTGTCATGCACGGTCTTTGTCCAAGGGTCCATGATGGTCTATGAGGACATTGGTGTATCTCAAAAAACATGACCGTCATCGGCCAATGAACTTTGAGCATCAATTAGACTAGCTTAACGAAGGTCGATCGGAACGAAACTCGATGGGCGTGTTTGACTCATGGCCCTAGTGGTCTGTCAGAATTTTGAAGAAAATCGGACACTAGTTGGCGCTAACGAGTTTTTTGCGTCTCTACTCACGTGGTGTTTCACGCATCCACAGAATATTGATATCATCTGATAGATCTCCTCATACTAAACAACTTTGCCTCAAGAACCACTGCTGTCAATCAAATTGTTTGCGAAATATTGGACATTTTTGAAATTTAAAATTTTTCGAACTCGTCATAGGCCGTCAATCTCACTGGCTTGAAAATTCACACGCATCATCTAGGGACACTCAAGGCAAAAAGTTGTCAAAGGATTTTCGATTAGTTAAACCGTTCAGCAGATACAATTTTTCATATATTTCTGATTTGGCCTATTGTGATTAAAATGTCTATATATCTTGTCCAAAAACAAGAAACTTCACAAAACTGTGTAAATGTTAAGAACAAGACATTATGAAGAAAGTTGTGAGGTTTCATGTATTTCTGATGCTCGTACGGCTCACAATAAATTATAAACACTCTATATTTTAAAATCTTAGAAAAGCTGTAATACTACTTTTGTCCACAAGAGAAACGTCACAGAACTGTGAACATGTTAAGAACAAGTCATTTTGAAGAAATGTGTCAGGTCTCATGTATTTCTGATGCTCATAGGGCTCACAATAAATAATAAACTATCTATATTTTAAAATCTTAGAAAAGCTGTAATACTACTTTTGTCCACAAGAGGCGCCGTCAGGCTAGAAAATCTTTTCATGTGGAGAACAAGTCAGATTGACATAGACTGACATAAAAGTTCAGATGATATGATGTGTGGTGTTAAACATATCCACACGATATTAATATAATTTGATAGATCTTCCTATAGTGAAAAAATGTGTAATATGATACGTCTATACATCGTTTACACAAACTAGAAACTTCATAAAGATGTGTTTATGTGGAGAACAAGTCAGATTGACATAGATCGACATTACAGTTCAGATGTTCAGTTCACAATATTAATATCATTTGATCTTCTCATTCTGAACATCTTTGAAAGATGTCTATACATTGTTTGCACAAAGTAGAAACTTCACAGAACTGTGCACATTAGGAGAACTAGTCAGATTGACCACAAACAGTCATGACATCTCAGATGGTCCTGCTACGTTTGAACCCCGGTCATTGCTGCTTGCAGCTATATTTAGGGGTTCAAACGCGAAGCGTTGAAAACCTATTGTAATTGTTAGGATTTTTATTATTATTATTATTAGGGGTTCAAACGCGAAGCGTTGAAAACCTATTGTATTCGTTAGGATTTTTATTATTATTATTATTCTGTCGAACTTCCGATCGTGCAGACCAAACTGTAAGGTCTAGAGACTTGAAAGTTGGCCAGATGGTAGGTCTCAATTTGGGGGGAACGTATCAAAACATGACGCAAATCGGCCTATAGGTGGCGCTACAGCCACTAAAAACGCGTAATCACTCATAACTTGTAAACCATTTGTCCTACACTAAAGTGTCTTATATCTCTGGAATCCTTGGCTCAAGACTTAAAAAATGTATATCTCCGATTTCATTTCCGCCTATAAAAATTTTCCGCCATTTTGAATTTTCTGAAAAAAAAATTTTTCGAACTCCTCATAGGCCGTTTGTCCAAATCACGTGAAACTTCACACGCATCATCTAGAGACTCTCCTGACCAAAAGTTATTCAAAGAATTTTGATCAGTGATTCACGCTCGCAACAGGACGTCCAAACGTCTGAGTAGGGCGGAGCCTCTTTTGCTAAAATCATAATAATTCTGGAACGCAAAGAGATAATCTCACCAAACTTGAAATACTCATGTATGAGCTAGTTTTGTGGTCACGCTAAAAAATCTGCAACGATTGACCACTTGGTGGCGCTATATTATGAAAAAAACACTAAAACATTTGTACATGTGCACTCGTTAGTCCGATTGACTTGAAACTTCTCATGCATGGTCTTTGTCCAATGACCCATGATGATCTATGAGGATATTGGCGTATCTCAAAAAACATGGCTGTCATCGGCCAATGAAATTTGAGCATCAATTAGACCAACTTAACGAACCTTGATCGGAATGAAACTCGATGAGTGTGTTTGACTCAGGGCCCTAGAGGTCTGTCAGAATTTTTAAAGAAATCAGCCACTAGTTGGCGCTAACGAGTTTTTTTGCATCTCTAATCACGTGGTGTTTCACACATCCTCACAATATTGATATCATCTGTTAGATCGTCTCATACTGAGCAACTTTGCCTCAAGAACCACTGCTGTAAATCGAATTATTAGCGAAATATTGGAGATTTTAGAAAATTAAAATTTTTCGAACTAGTCATAGGCCGTCGATACGATTGGCTTGAAAATTCACACGCATCATCTAGGGGCACTCAAGGCAAAAAGTTATTCAAAGAATTTCGATCAGTTAAACCGTTCAGCAGATACAATTTTTCATATATTTCTGATTTGGCCTATTGTGATTAAAATGTCTATATATCTTGTGCACAAACAAAAAACGTCACAAAACTGTGAACTTGTTAAGAACACGTCATTTTGAAGAAATGTGTCTGGTTTCATGTTTTTCTGATGCTCATAGGGCTCACAATAAATTATAAACTATCTATATTTAAAAATCTCAGTAAAGCTGTAATACTAGTTTTGTCCACAAGAGGCACCGTCAGGCTAGGAAATCTTTTTATTTCAATTTCAGTTAGAAGAATCTTTGCTCACATCTTGTTTCACACATCCACACTATTTTAGTATTTGATAGATCTTTCCATACTGAATAAAAACCAATTAAAACTGAAAAAATGATGGCTGTAATATTACTTGTCCACAAGAGGGAGCCACAGGATAAGAAATCGTTTTATTCCAATTTCTGAATTTGTTTTTCTTTTAAAACCCCTTCAGACCTGAAATAGGTCCCAGGTAAAAAAAATAAAAATAAAAAAATACCATTAAATTAGGCATAAATTAAGGAGTCAAAAAAATTATAATTCATAACTCCTTCATAGAAATTTTTGATGTCCATTGTAATGGACATCAGGACTAAAGCGTTGTAAATCAGATTGCTATAAAGTCCTATAGACAATTAAAAAATTTGATATAATTTTTTTTTTTTTTTTACATTTCCAGGTCAAGAACCTGAACAATATAACATTTCAACTTTAATTTTTTTTGTACAGATTTGCACATTTTTAACAAAATACACCTCTCATAGGAAATGCATTGGGAGACTGCAAACAGTGACTTTACACACACACATAGGCTGTGTGTTTCTTTCCAGGTATTCCCAAGTGGCACAGAGCAGTAGTGCATCTTGCACTGATCACAGAATTGTATACTCTGCATATTACATTTTTTCACAAATGTAGTATTACTGTGATAACTGTATTTTCTATCTCATATCTCATATCTCAGAACATTACATATTTGGCTCTTGAGACAATAATAGCCCATTCTGTCAATCTTAGAGCTGTTGGCCACTTTCAGATGGAGTGTCCACCCCATCTGGTGGGGATTTCACAACATTACACCACTGTTTTTTATTTATTTTTTATTTTTTCATATGCCCCCCACTGGCCATAACAGCAAATAACATTATGATACCACATTAGGACATCTGTACAATACCTGTAAACATTTTTTTTTGTGGATATTGTATTTATTAGGTCCTACAGATCCCAAATAGCAAGAAAAATTATAAAATGCACAGATAGATATGCAAAGAGGATCTATAATAAATTTCAATATGCTTATCTGAATGGGCATTGACTGAATGGGCATTGAATGGGTATTGACAATACCTGTAAACGTTTTTTTGTGGATATTGTATTTATTAGGTCCTACAGATCCCAAAAAGCAAGAAAAATTATAAAATGCACAGATAGATATGCAAAGAGGATCTATAATAAATCTCAATATGCATATCTGAATGGGAATTGATTAGGTGACACTGAGACCTGGTGTCCATTACAATGGACATGCATTTTTCAAAAAATCCTGAGAAAAAACTTGCAGGTCTCCAATCGATTTTTTACTTTTATTAGTAAGTTAAATCTCTCTATTTTACATACCAACTGTGAAATTTTGGCAAACATTTCAAAGATTGAAAATATAACTGTAGAAAATGCAGCTTCCTTCTGTAGGTGAAAAACAGCGCCCCCGTGCTTCACTTCAAATGTTGTGGGTTTTTAAAAATTTCCACATCCAGAACTTTACTGCCATCTAGAGGATGACAAGGGTCCAATCTCTTGGGGTGCATGCTTTAAATTAGGAAAAATGCTCAAAAAGTAAAAAAAAAAAAAAAAAAGGGGGCGTGAAATGTCATGTCCATTGTAATGGACACCAGGTCTGAAGGGGTTTTAATATGTGAACAATTTCTAAACTGACTGTCACGGTACACTCGTTTATTCGATTGACTTGAAACTTGTCATGCACTGTCCTTATCCAAGGGTCCATGATGGTCTATGAAGATATTGGCATATCTAAAAAAACATGGCCGTCATCGGCCAATGAAGTTTGAGCATCAATTAGACCAACTTAACAAAGGTCGATTGCAACGAAACTTGATGGGAGTGTTTGGATGAAATATGGTGCTAAACACAACTACACAATATTAATATTGTTTGATAAATCTCCTCATAATGAACAACTCATCACCAACTGAAAGATGATGGCTGTCATATTATTTTTGTCCACAATAGGGAACCACAGGATAAGAAATCTTTTTTATGTATATATGGATATAAAATTCACACTTTCGCTAAAATCTTAATAACTCTGGATTGCAAAGAGATAATCTCACCAAACTTAAAATACTCATGTAAGAGCTCATTTTGTGGTAACACTAAAACATCTGCAACGATTGACCACTTGGTGGCGCTATATTATGAAAAAAACACTAAAACATCTGTACATGTGCACTTGTTAGTCCGATTGACTTCAAACTTGTCATGCACGTTCTTTGTCCAATGGGCCTTGATGGTCTTGCTAAGTTTGAACCCCGGTGATTGCTGCTTGCAGCTATATTTATTATTATTATTATTATTCTGCCGTACTTCTTATCGTGCAGACCAAACCGTAAGGTCTAGAGACTTGAAAGTTGGTCAGATGGTAGGTCTCAATTTGGGGAGAACGTATCAAAATATGACGCAAATCGGGCAATAGGTGGCGCTACAGCGACTACAAACGCGTACATGCTCATAACTCGTAAACCGTTTGTCGTACACTCAAGTGTCTTATATCCCTGGAATCCTTGGCTCAAGACTTAAAAAATGTATATCTCCGATTTCATTTCCGCCTATAAAAATTTTCCGCCATTTTGAATTTTCTGAAAAAAAATTTTTTCAAACTCCTCATAGACCGTTTGTCCAAATCACGCAAAATTTCACACACATCATCTAGAGACTCTCATGACCAAAAGTTGTCAAAGGAATTTTAATCGGTGATTCACGCTTGCAACAAGACAATAAAACGTTCGCATAAGGCGGAGACACTTTTGCTAAAATCGTAATAGCTCTGGAACGCAAAGAGATAATCTCACCAAACTTCACATAGTCATGTATAAGCGCAATTTGTGGTCACACCAAAAAAACTGCGATGATTGACCACTTGGTGGCGCTATATTGCGAAAAAAACACTCAATCCCCTGTACAGGGTCACATGGTAGTCCGATTGACCTGAGACGTGTCATGCACGGTCTTTGTCCAAGGGTCCATGATGGTCTATGAGGACATTGGTGTATCTCAAAAAACATGACCGTCATCGGCCAATGAACTTTGAGCATCAATTAGACTAGCTTAACGAAGGTCGATCGGAACGAAACTCGATGGGCGTGTTTGACTCATGGCCCTAGTGGTCTGTCAGAATTTTGAAGAAAATCGGACACTAGTTGGCGCTAACGAGTTTTTTGCGTCTCTACTCACGTGGTGTTTCACGCATCCACAAAATATTGATATCATCTGATAGATCTCCTCATACTGAACAACTTTGCCTCAAGAACCACTGCTGTCAATCAAATTGTTTGCGAAATATTGGAGATTTTTGAAATTTCAAATTTTTCGAACTCGTCATAGGCCGTCAATCTCACTGGCTTGAAAATTCACACGCATCATCTAGGGACACTCAAGGCAAAAAGTTGTCAAAGGATTTTCGATTAGTTAAACCATTCAGCAGATAAAATTTTTTATATATTTCTGATTTGGCCTATTGTGATTAAAATGTCTATATATCTTGTCCAAAAACAAGAAACTTCACAAAACTGTGTAAATGTTAAGAACAAGACATTATGAAGAAACTTGTGAGGTTTCATGTATTTCTGATGCTCGTACGGCTCACAATAAATTATAAACTTTCTATATTTTAAAATCTTAGAAAAGCTGTCATACTAGTTTTGTCCACAAGAAAAACGTCACAGATCTGTGAACATGCTTAGAACAAGTCATTTTGAAGAAATGTGTCAGGTCTCATGTATTTCTGATGCTCATAGGGCTCACAATAAATTACAAACGATCTACATTTTAAAATCTTAGAAAAGCTGTAATACTACTTGTGTCCACAAGAGGCACCATCAGGCTAGAAAACCTTTTATGTGGAGAACAAGTCAGATTGACAGAGACTGACATAACAGTTCAGATGACATGACATATGGTGTTAAACACATGCACGTAATATTAATATCATTTGATCGATTTTTCCATACTGAATAAAATGTTTAACATGTATATATATCGTTTACACAAACTAGAAACTTCATAAAGATGTGTTTATATGGAGAACAAGTCAGATTGACATAGACTGACATAAACTGACAGAACAGTTCAGATGTTCAGTTCACAATATCATTTAATCTTCTCAGTCTGAACATCTTTGAAAGATGTCTATTCATTGTTTGCACAGAGTAGAAACTTCACAGAACTGTGCTCATTAGGAAAACTAGTCAGATTGACCACAAACCGTCTTGACAGCTCAGATGGTCTTGCGACGTTTGAACCCCGGTCATTGCTGCTTGCAGCTATATTTATTATTATTATTATTATTATTCTGCCGTACTTCTTATCGTGCAGACCAAACCGTAAGGTCTAGAGACTTGAAAGTTGGTCAGATGGTAGGTCTCAATTTGGGGAGAACGTATCAAAATATGACGCAAATCGGGCAATAGGTGGCGCTACAGCGAATACAAACGCGTACACGCTCATAACTCGTAAACCGTTTGTCGTAGACTCAAGTGTCTTATATCCCTGGAATCCTTGGCTCAAGACTTAGAAAATGTATATCTCCGATTTCATTTCCGCCTATAAAAATTTTCCGCCATTTTGAATTTTCTGAAAAAAAAAATTTTCGAACTCCTCATAGGCCGTTTGTCCAAATCACGCAAAATTTCCCACGCATCATCTAGAGACTCTCATAACCAAAAGTTGTCAAAGGAATTTTGATCGGTGATTCACGCTTGCAACAAGACAATAAAACGTTTGCATAAGGCGGAGACACTTTTGCTAAAATCGTAATACCTCTGGAACGCAAAGAGATAATCTCACCAATCTTCACATAGTCATGTATAAGATCAATATGTGGTCACACCAAAAAAACTGCGATGATTGACCACTTGGTGGCGCTATATTGCGAAAAAAACACTCAATCACCTGTACAGGGTCACATGGTAGTCCGATTGACCTGAGACTTGTCATGCACGGTCTTTGTCCAAGGGTCCATGATGGTCTATGAGGACATTGGTGTATCTCAAAAAACATGACCGTCATCGGCCAATGAACTTTGAGCATCAATTAGACTAGCTTAACGAAGGTCGATCGGAACGAAACTCGATGGGCGTGTTTGACTCATGGCCCTAGTGGTCTGTCAGAATTTTGAAGAAAATCGGACACTAGTTGGCGCTAACGAGTTTTTTGTGTCTCTACTCACGTGGTGTTTCACGCATCCACAAAATATTGATATCATCTGATAGATCTCCTCATACTGAACAACTTTGCCTCAAGAACCACTGCTGTCAATCAAATTGTTTGTGAAATATTGGAGATTTTTGAAATTTCAAATTTTTCGAACTCGTCATAGGCCGTCAATCTCACTGGCTTGAAAATTCACACGCATCATCTAGGGACACTCAAGGCAAAAAGTTGTCAAAGGATTTTCGATTAGTTAAACCGTTCAGCAGATACAATTTTTCATATATTTCTGATTTGGCCTATTGTGATTAAAATGTCTATATATCTTGTCCAAAAACAAGAAACTTCACAAAACTGTGTAAATGTTAAGAACAAGACATTATGAAGAAACTTGTGAGGTTTCATGTATTTCTGATGCTCGTACGGCTCACAATAAATTATAAACTTTCTATATTTTGAAATCTTAGAAAAGCTGTCATACTAGTTTTGTCCACAAGAGAAATGTCACAGATCTGTGAACATGTTGAGAACAAGTCATTTTGAAGAAATGTGTCAGGTCTCATGTATTTCTGATGCTCATAGGGCTCACAATAAATTACAAACGATGTACATTTTAAAATCTTAGAAAAGCTGTAATACTACTTTTGTCCACAAGAGGCACCATCAGGCTAGAAAATCTTTTTATGTGGAGAACAAGTCAGATTGACATAGACTGACATAAACCGACAGAACAGTTCAGATGTTCAGTTCACAATATTAATATCATTTAATCTTCTCAGTCTGAACATCTTTGAAAGATGTCTATTCATTGTTTG
>JAWRVZ010001467.1:0-25487 GCA_037043235.1 Rhodeus uyekii
GAAATGTCATGTCCATTGTAATGGACACCAGGTCTGAAGGGGTTTTAATATGTGAACAATTTCTAAACTGACTGTCACGGTACACTCGTTTATTCGATTGACTTGAAACACGCACTGTCATGCACTGTCCTTATCCAAGGGTCCATGATGGTCTATGAAGATATTGGCATATCTCAAAAAACATGGCCGTCATCGGCCAATGAAGTTTGAGCATCAATTAGACCAACTTAACAAAGGTCGATTGCAACGAAACTTGATGGGAGTGTTTGGATGAAATATGGTGCTAAACACAACTACACAATATTAATATTGTTTGATAAATCTCCTCATAATGAACAACTCATCACCAACTGAAAGATGATGGCTGTCATATTATTTTTGTCCACAATAGGGAACCACAGGATAAGAAATATTTTTTATGTATATATGGATATAAAATTCACACTTTCGCTAAAATCTTAATAACTCTGGATTGCAAAGAGATAATCTCACCAAACTTGAAATACTCATGTAAGAGCTCATTTTGTGGTAACACTAAAAAATCTGCAACGATTGACCACTTGGTGGCGCTATATTATGAAAAAAACACTAAAACATCTGTACATGTGCACTTGTTAGTCCGATTGACTTCAAACTTGTCATGCACGTTCTTTGTCCAATGGGCCTTGATGGTCTTGCTAAGTTTGAACCCCGGTGATTGCTGCTTGCAGCTATATTTATTATTATTATTATTATTCTGCCGTACTTCTTATCGTGCAGACCAAACCGTAAGGTCTAGAGACTTGAAAGTTGGTCAGATGGTAGGTCTCAATTTGGGGAGAACGTATCAAAATATGACGCAAATCGGGCAATAGGTGGCGCTACAGCGACTACAAACGCGTACACGCTCATAACTCGTAAACAGTTTGTCGTACACTCAAGTGTCTTATATCCCTGGAATCCTTGGCTCAAGACTTAAAAAATGTATATCTCCGATTTCATTTCCGCCTATAAAAATTTTCCGCCATTTTGAATTTTCTGAAAAAAAAATTTTTCGAACTCCTCATAGGCCGTTTGGCCAAATCACGCAAAATTTCCCACGCATCATCTAGAGACTCTCATGACCAAAAGTTGTCAAAGGAATTTTAATCGGTGATTCACGCTTGCAACAAGACAATAAAACGTTTGCATAAGGCGGAGACACTTTTGCTAAAATCGTAATAGCTCTGGAACACAAAGAGATAATCTCACCAAACTTCACATAGTCATGTATAAGCTCAATTTGTGGTCACACCAAAAAAACTGCGATGATTGACCACTTGGTGGCGCTATATTGCGAAAAAAACCCTCAATCACCTGTACAGGGTCACATGGTAGTCCGATTGACCTGAGACTTGTCATGCACGGTCTTTGTCCAAGGGTCCATGATGATCTATGAAGACATTGGTGTATCTCAAAAAACATGACCGTCATTGGCCAATGAACTTTGAGCATCAATTAGACTAGCTTAACGAAGGTCGATCGGAACGAAACTCGATGGGCGTGTTTGACTCATGGCCCTAGTGGTCTGTCAGAATTTTGAAGAAAATCGGACACTAGTTGGCGCTAACGAGTTTTTTGCGTCTCTACTCACGTGGTGTTTCACGCATCCACAGAATATTGATATCATCTGATAGATCTCCTCATACTGAACAACTTTGCCTCAAGAACCACTGCTGTCAATCAAATTGTTTGCGAAATATTGGAGATTTTTGAAATTTCAAATTTTTCGAACTCGTCATAGGCCGTCAATCTCACTGGCTTGAAAATTCACACGCATCATCTAGGGACACTCAAGGCAAAAAGTTGTCAAAGGATTTTCGATTAGTTAAACCGTTTAGCAGATACAATTTTTCATATATTTCTGATTTGGCCTATTGTGATTAAAATGTCTATATATCTTGTACAAAAACAAGAAACTTCACAAAACTGTGTAAATGTTAAGAACAAGACATTATGAAGAAACTTGTGAGGTTTCATGTATTTCTGATGCTCGTACGGCTCACAATAAATTATAAACACTCTATATTTTAAAATCTTAGAAAAGCTGTAATACTACTTTTGTCCACAAGAGAAACGTCACAGAACTGTGAACATGTTAAGAACAAGTCATTTTGAAGAAATGTGTCAGGTCTCATGTATTTCTGATGCTCATAGGGCTCACAATAAATAATAAACTATCTATATTTTAAAATCTTAGAAAAGCTGTAATACTACTTTTGTCCACAAGAGGCGCCGTCAGGCTAGAAAATCTTTTCATGTGGAGAACAAGTCAGATTGACATAGACTGACATAAAAGTTCAGATGATATGATGTGTGGTGTTAAACATATCCACACGATATTAATATAATTTGATAGATCTTCCTATATTGAAAAAATGTGTAATATGATATGTCTATACATCGTTTACACAAACTAGAAACTTCATAAAGATGTGTTTATGTGGAGAAAAAGTCAGATTGACATAGATCGACATTACAGTTCAGATGTTCAGTTCACAATATTAATATCATTTGATCTTCTCATTCTGAACATCTTTGAAACATTGTTTGCACAAAGTAGAAACTTCACAGAACTGTGCACATTAGGATAACTAGTCAGATTGACCACAAACAGTCATGACAGCTCAGATGGTCCTGCTACGTTTGAACCCCGGTCATTGCTGCTTGCAGCTATATTTAGGGGTTCAAACGCGAAGCGTTGAAAACCTATTGTATTTGTTAAGATTTTTAGGGGTTCAAACGCGAAGCGTTGAAAACCTATTGTAATTGTTAGGATTTTTATTATTAGGGGCCAAGCACCGAAGGTGCGAAGGCACCTATTGTTTCTGTTCCGGTTCTTATTATTATTCTTCATCTTCTTCTTCCGCCATGAAAGTCTATGGCAGCCCATAGAACCGTATGCGGGAAAATGATGAAAGTTGGCACACTCATTAAAGACAGTCCAATTATTGACCATAACAAATTTGAAGTCTCTAACTCAATATCTCTAGCGCCACCAACTGTCCAAAGTTGAACTAACGTTTATGCTAATAACTTTTGAACCGTATGACCTAGAAACAAAATTCTTATGTCCACTGATTCCTTGGCTCAAGACGATTCGACTGCACCCTATGACGTCATTTTCCGTCATGAAATTTTTCCCGCCATTTTGAATTTTATGAAAAACCTACTTTTTCGAACTCCTCCTAGACCGTTTTTCCGATTTCAACGAAAATTGAACCACATCATCTCCAGACCATGTGGACAAAAAGTTATCCAAAGAAAGTTGATATGTCAAACCGTTTACGAATAACTCGCGAAAGAATCCGACGTAATGGTCGCAAAAATGAAATTGAGGCTTTATCTCCGCAACGCATTAGCGTTTTCTGACCAAACTAGGTGTGTGTTATGTCAATCATGATCTGAGGCTACCTGCAGAGTTTTGGCACGGTGCCCCCTAGTGGTCAGGAGATATGAAAAAGTTAAATATTTGCTTATAACTTCTGAACGCTTCGGCCAAAAATAATAAAACTGGTCTCTTTAGATTCAGTGCATCATGCCAAGTCGTGCGATACCAAATTTTCCCATATCGGCCATTTTGAGCGTCGGCCATTTTGAATATTGTCATAAATTGCTATATTTAACAAAGATATTGGCGTATCGTTACGAAACTCAATATGTGTCTTCGGCACCTAACCTTGATACGACTCAAAAAGTTTCGAGGCAGCACCCCCTTGTGGTCAAAAATTATAACCAAATTTACAAATATGGTAATAACTTTTGAGCGCGTTAACCTATGGTAAAACAAATTATCTTTATACGTTCCTTGGGTCAAACCAAGAACACAGATACCAAATTTGTCATAGTCGGCCAAACTTCTTGTCCACCATGTTGTTTTTCTTTAAAAACCTACTTTTTCGAACTCCTCCCAGACCGTTTGTCCAATTTTCACCAAAATTAAACCACATCATCTCCAGACCATCATGACAAAAAGTTATCCAAAGAAAGTTGATATGTCAAACCGTTTACGAATAACTCGCGAAAGAATCCGACGTAATGGTTGCAAAAATGAAATTGAGGCTTTATCTCCGCAACGCATTAGTGTTTTCTGACCAAACTAGGTGTGTGTTATGTCAATCATGGTCTGAGGCTACCTGCAGAGTTTTGGCGTTCTGCCCCCTAGTGGTCAGGAGATATAAAAAAACTGACATTTTTGATTATAACTCCTGAACGCTTTGTCTAAAAATCATGAAACTGCTGTCTTTAGATCCAGTGGGTCATGCCGAGTCCTGTGATACCAAATTTTCCCATATCGGCCATTTTGAGCATCTGCCATTTCGATTTTTCTTATAAGATGCTATGTTTAACAAACACATGACTTTAGTGCTCTGTCAGCAATGGTTTACCCAATTGAAAGCAAACTTTGCATGTGTCAATGTCACCACACTCTCAATGTACCACATGAATTGACACTACAATTTGGTTTCAGTGCTGCCTGTTGGTTGAATGTGATAAACCATTAAATCAAATTACTAAAGACCGTATTGTTGATTTTTCAGCCATTTAGACTTAAGTCATATTGAAATGTCTTTAGATTCCTACTGCCGTTGGTCTGATGATGCCAGCCATGTCGGCATGACATTTAATGCCCTCCTTGTGCTTGGCCCCGTGATGGCTGCTAGCAGCTATATTTATTATTATTATTATTATTATTATTCTTCTGCCGTAATGCGTCTCGTGCAGACCAAACCGTAAGGTCTAGAGACTTGAAAGTTGGTCAGATGGTAGGTCTCAATTTGGGGAGAACGTATCAAAATATGACGCAAATCGGGCAATAGGTGGCGCTACAGCGACTACAAACGCGTACACGCTCATAACTCGTAAACCGTTTGTCGTACACTCAAGTGTCTTATATCCCTGGAATCCTTGGCTCAAGACTTAAAAAATGTATATCTCCGATTTCATTTCCGCCTATAAAAATTTTCCGCCATTTTGAATTTTCTGAAAAAAAATTTTTTCGAACTCCTCATAGACTGTTTGTCCAAATCACGCAAAATTTCACACACATCATGTAGAGACTCTCATGACCAAAAGTTGTCAAAGGAATTTTAATCGGTGATTCACGCTTGCAACAAGACAACAAAACGTTCGCATAAGGCGGAGACACTTTTGTTAAAATCGTAATAGCTCTGGAACGCAATGAGATAATCTCACCAAACTTCACATAGTCATGTATAAGCTCAATTTGTGGTCACACCAAAAAAACTGCAATGATTGACCACTTGGTGGCGCTATATTGCGAAAAAAACACTCAATCACCTGTACAGGGTCACATGGTTGTCCGATTGACCTGAGACTTGTCATGCACGGTCTTTGTCCAAGGGTCCATGATGGTCTATGAGGACATTGGTTTATCTCAAAAAGCATGACCGTCATCGGCCAATGAACTTTGAGCATCAATTAGACTAGCTTAACGAAAGTCGATCGGAACGAAACTCGATGGGCGTGTTTGACTCATGGCCCTAGTGGTCTGTCAGAATGTTGAAGAAAATCGGACACTAGTTGGTGCTAACGAGTTTTTTGTGTCTCTACTCACGTGGTGTTTCACGCATCCCCAAAATATTGATATCATCTGATAGATCTCCTCATACTGAACAACTTTGCCTCAAGAACCACTGCTGTCAATCAAATTGTTTGCGAAATATTGGAGATTTTTGAAATTTCAAATTTTTCGAACTCGTCATAGGCCGTCAATCTCACTGGCTTGAAAATTCACACGCATCATCTAGGGACACTCAAGGCAAAAAGTTGTCAAAGGATTTTCGATTAGTTAAACCGTTCAGCAGATACAATTTTTCATATATTTCTGATTTGGCCTATTGTGATTAAAATGTCTATATATCTTGTCCAAAAACAAGAAACTTCACAAAACTGTGTAAATGTTAAGAACAAGATATTATGAAGAAACTTGTGAGGTTTCATGTATTTCTGATGCTCGTACGGCTCACGTCTATATATCATTTACACAAACTAGAAACTTCATAAAGCTCTGTTTATGTGGAGAACAAGTCAGATTGACATAGACCGACATACACCGACATAACTGTTCATATGTTCAGTTCACAATGTCAATATCATTTGATCTGCTCATTCTGAACATCTTTGAAAGATGTCTATACATTGTTTACACAAAGTAGAAACTTCACAGAACTGTGCACATTAGGAGAACTAGTCAGATTGACCACAAACCGTCATGACAGCTCAGATGGTCCTGCTACGTTTGAACCCCGGTCATTGCTGCTAGCAGCTATATTTAGGGGTTCAAACGCGTAGCGTTGAATACCTATTGTAATCGCTAAGATTTTTATTATTATTATTATTATTCTGTCGAACTTCCGATCGTGCAGACCAAACCGTAAGGTCTAGAGACTTGAAACCTGGCCAGATGGTAGGTCTCAATTTGGGGGGAACGTATCAAAATATGACGCCAATCGGCCAATAGGTGGCGCTAGAGCGATCAAAATAGCTAAATCGCTAATAACTCCTAGACCGTTTGTCCTACACTCAAGTGTCTTATATCTCTGGAATCCTTGGCTCAAGCCGAACAAAACGTATATCTCCGATTTCATTTCCGTCTATAAAAATTTTCCGCCATTTTGAATTTTCTGAAAAAAAATTTTTTCGAACTCCTCATAGGCCGTTTGTCCAAATCACGTGAAACTTCACACATATCATCTAGTGACTCTCATGAGCAAAAGTTATCAAAAGAATTTCGATTAGTGATTCACACTCGCAACAGGTTGTCCAAACGTTTGAATAGGGCGGAGCCTATTTTGCTAAAATCGTAATAATTCTGGAACGCAAAGAGATAATCTCACCAAGCTTGAAATACTCATGTATAAGCTAGTTTTGTGGTCACTCTAAAAAATCTGCAACGATTGACCACTTGGTGGCGCTATATTACGAAAAAAACACTAAAACATCTGTATATGTGCACTCTTTAGTCCGATTGACTTCAAACTTGTCATGCACGGTCTTTGTCCAATGGCGCATGACGATCTATGAGGATATTGGCGTATCTCAAAAAACATGGCTGTCATCAGCCAATGAAATTTGAGCATCAATTAGACCAACTTAACGAATGTCGATCGGAATGAAACTCGATGAGCGTGTTTGACTCATGGCCCTAAAGGTCTGTCAGAATTTTTAAAGAAATCGGCCACTAGTTGGCGCTAACGAGATTTTTTGCGTCTCTACTCACGTGGTGTTTCACACATCCTCACAATATTGATATCATCTGTTAGATCGTCTCATCCTGAGCAACTTTGCCTCAAGAACCACTGCTGTAAATCAAATTGTTAGAGAAATATTAGCGATTTTAGAAAATTCAACTTTTTCGAACTAGTCATAGGCCGTTGATACGATTGGTTTGAAAATTCACACGCATCATCAAGGAACACTCAAGGCAAAAAGTTATCAAAAGAATTTTGATCAGTTAAACCGTTCAGCAGATACAATTTTTCATATATTTCGTATTTGGCCTATTGTGATTAAAATGTCTATATATCTTGTGCTCAAACAAAAAAACATCACAGAACTGTGAACATGTTAAGAACAAGTCATTTTGAAGAAATGTGTCAGGTTTCATGTATTTCTGATGCTCATAGGGCTCACAATAAATTATAAACTATCTATATTTAAAAATCTCAGTAAAGCTGTAATACTACTTTTGTCCACAAGAGGCACCGTCAGGCTAGGAAATCTTTTTATTCCAATTTCAGTTAGAAGAATCTTTGCTCACATCTTGTTTCACACATCCACACTATTTTAGTATTTGATAGATCTTTCTATACTGAACAATAACCAATTAAAACTGAAAAAATGATGGCTGTAATATTACTTGTCCACAAGAGGGAGCCACAGGATAAGAAATCTTTTTATTCCAATTTCTGAATTTTGTTTTTCTTTTAATATGTGAACAATTTCTAAATTGGCTGTCACGGTACACTCGTTTATTCGATTGACTTGAAACTTGTCATGCACTGTCCTTATCCAAGGGTCCATGATGGCCTATGAAGATATGGCCATATCTCAAAAAACATGGCCGTCATCGGCCAAATAAGTTTGAGCATCAATTAGACCAACTTAACAAAGGTCGATTGCAACAAAACTTGATGGGAGTGTTTGGATGAAATGTGGTGCTAAACACAGCTACACAATATTAATATTGTTTGATAAATCTCCTCATAATGAACAACTCATTACCAACTGAAAGATGATGGCTGTCATATTATTTTTGTCCACAATAGGGAACCACAGGATAAGAAATCTTTTTTATGTGTGGATATAAAATTCACACTTTCGCTAAAATCTAAATAACTCTGGATTGCAAAGAGATAATCTCACCAAACTTGAAATACTCATGTAAGAGCTCATTTTGTGGTAATACTAAAAAATCTGCAACGATTGACCACTTGGTGGCGCTATATTATGAAAAAAACACTTAAACATCTGTACATGTGCACTTGTTAGTCCGATTGACTTCAAACTTGTTATTCACGTTCTTTGTCCAATGGGCCTTGATGGTCTTGCTAAGTTTGAACCCCGGTGATTGCTGCTTGCAGCTATATTTAGGGGTTCAAACGCGTAGCGTTGAATACCTATTGTATCTGTTAGGATTTTTATTATTATTCTTCTGCCGTACTTCCGATCGTGCAGACCAAACCGTAAGGTCTAGAGACTTGAAACCTGGCCAGATGGTAGGTCTCAATTTGGGGGGAACGTATCAAAACATGACGCAAATCGGCCTATAGGGGGCGCTACAGCGATCAAAATAGCTAAATCGCTAATAACTCATAGACCGTTTGTCCTACACTCAAGTGTCTTATATCTCTGGAATCCTTGGCTCAAGACGAACAAAACGTATATCTCCGATTTCATTTCCGTCTAGAAAAATTTTCCGCCATTTTGAATTTTCTGAAAAAAAATTTTTTTCGAACTCCTCATAGGCCGTTTGTCCAAATCACGTGAAACTTCACACGCATCATCTAGAGACTCTCATGACCAAAAGTTATTCAAAGAATTTTGATCAGTGATTCACGCTCGCAACAGGACGTCCAAACGTCTGAGTAGGGCGGAGCCTCTTTTGCTAAAATCATAATAATTCTGGAACGCAAAGAGATAATCTCACCAAACTTGAAATACTCGTGTATGAGCTAATTTTGTGGTCACGCTGAAAAATCTGCAACGATTGACCACTTGGTGGCGCTATATTATGAAAAAAACACTAAAACATTTGTACATGTGCACTCGTTAGTCCGATTGACTTGAAACTTCTCATGCATGGTCTTTGTCCAATGACCCATGATGATCTATGAGGATATTGGCGTATCTCAAAAAACATGGCTGTCATCGGCCAATGAAATTTGAGCATCAATTAGACCAACTTAACGAACCTTGATCGGAATGAAACTCGATGAGTGTGTTTGACTCATGGCCCTAGAGGTCTGTCAGAATTTTTAAAGAAATCAGCCACTAGTTGGCGCTAACGAGTTTTTTTGCATCTCTAATCACGTGGTGTTTCACACATCCTCACAATATTGATATCATCTGTTAGATCGTCTCATACTGAGCAACTTTGCCTCAAGAACCACTGCTGTAAATCGAATTATTAGCGAAACATTGGAGATTTTAGAAAATTAAATTTTTTCGAACTAGTCATAGGCCGTCGATACGATTGGCTTGAAAATTCACACGCATCATCTAGGGGCACTCAAGGCAAAAAGTTATTCAAAGAATTTCGATCAGTTAAACCGTTCAGCAGATACAATTTTTCATATATTTCTGATTTGGCCTATTGTGATTAAAATGTCTATATATCTTGTGCACAAACAAAAAACGTCACAGAACTGTGAACTTGTTAAGAACACGTCATTTTGAAGAAATGTGTCTGGTTTCATGTATTTCTGATGCTCATAGGGCTCACAATAAATTATAAACTATCTATATTTAAAAATCTCAGTAAAGCTGTAATACTAGTTTTGTCCACAAGAGGCACCGTCAGGCTAGGAAATCTTTTTATTCCAATTTCAGTTAGAAGAATCTTTGCTCACATCTTGTTTCACACATCCACACTATTTTAGTATTTGATAGATCTTTCCATACTGAATAAAAACCAATTAAAACTGAAAAAATGATGGCTGTAATATTACTTGTCCACAAGAGGGAGCCACAGGATAAGAAATCGTTTTATTCCAATTTCTGAATTTGTTTTTCTTTTAAAACCCCTTCAGACCTGAAATAGGTCCCAGGTAAAAAAAAAAATAAAATAAAAAATACCATTAAATTAGGCATAAATTAAGGAGTCAAAAAAATAATTCATAACTCCTTCATAGAAATTTTTGATGTCCATTGTAATGGACATCAGGACTAAAGCGTTGTAAATCAGATTGCTATAAAGTCCTATAGACAATTAAAAAATTTGATATATATATATATTTTTTTTTTACATTTCCAGGTCAAGAACCTGAACAATATAACATTTCAACTTTAATTTTTTTTGTACAGATTTGCACATTTTTAACAAAATACACCTCTCATAGGAAATGCATTGGGAGACTGCAAACAGTGACTTTACACACACACATAGGCTGTGTGTTTCTTTCCAGGTATTCCCAAGTGGCACAGAGCAGTAGTGCATCTTGCACTGATCACAGAATTGTATACTCTGCATATTACATTTTTTCACAAATGTAGTATTACTGTGATAACTGTATTTTTTTTATCTCATATCTCAGAACATTACACATTTGGCTCTTGAGACAATAATAGCCCATTCTGTCAATCTTAGAGCTGTTGGCCACTTTTAGATGGAGTGTCCACCCCATCTGGTGGGGATTTCACAACATTACACCACTGTTTTTTATTTATTTTTTTTTTTCATATGCCCCCCACTGGCCATAACAGCAAATAACATTATGATACCACATTAGGACATCTGTACAATACCTGTAAACATTTTTTTTGTGGATATTGTATTTATTAGGTCCTACAGATCCCAAATAGCAAGAAAAATTATAAAATGCACAGATAGATATGCAAAGAGGATCTATAATAAATTTCAATATGCATATCTGAATGGGCATTGACTGAATGGGCATTGAATGGGTATTGACAATACCTGTAAACATTTTTTTTTGTGGATATTGTATTTATTAGGTCCTACAGATCCCAAAAAGCAAGAAAAATTATAAAATGCACAGATAGATATGCAAAGAGGATCTATAATAAATCTCAATATGCATATCTGAATGGGCATTGATTAGGTGACACTGAGACCTGGTGTCCATTACAATGGACATGCATTTTTCAAAAAATCCTGAGAAAAAACTTGCAGGTCTCCAATCGATTTTTTACTTTTATTAGTAAGTTAAATCTCTCTATTTTACATACCAACTGTGAAATTTTGGCAAACATTTCAAAGATTGAAAATATAACTGTACAAAATGCAGCTTCCTTCTGTAGGTGAAAAACGGCGCCCCCGTGCTTCACTTCAAATGTTGTGGGTTTTTAAAAATTTCCACATCCAGAACTTTACTGCCATCTAGAGGATGACAAGGGTCCAATCTCTTGGGGTGCATGCTTTAAATTAGGAAAAATGCTCAAAAAGTAAAAAAAAAAAGGGGCGTGAAATGTCATGTCCATTGTAATGGACACCAGGGGCCTCATGTATCAACACTACTTACGCACAAAAACGTTGCGTTCGCCAGCTTTAACGCTCACGGTCGGATGTACTAAAAGTGAAACTAACGTGACAATGTGCGTTTCTCCACGGCAAGTTCATGTCAGGCGTAAGTACATATCTCATTGTTTTGTCCATTGGCGACTACTACAGGCAATGAAGTGAAGCTGCAAACATTATACAACGAATTTTTCTTTAAGTCTGTGTGAAGCATTGCTATTTATTTGCAATGTATAAAATCATTTATATATATATATATTGTCACACAAGCCTTATGGGAATATTCTATAAATTATGCAATTAAGTAAGAACATATAAAACACGTGCAAATTGAAGGGTAAAATTAACATTTAGTCTATGGCAATGGCAGCTTTGGCAATATTAGAGGACATTGCTAATGGCAGAATCCGAAGAGAACGAGTTTTTAGGGACCACAATGATTTTCTGGCCCAGGATGACTGCCTTATCAGCCATTTCAGATTTCCAAGGGCTATCCTCCGAATCTAGTTGGGTCCGAATCTAGAGAGAGAGACAGCGAGGAAACACGCAATTCCCGTTCCATTACAGGTGCTGACAACGCTTGGTTTCCTGGCAACTGATTCTTTCCAAAGGGAACTGACCGACCGCTCAGGAATCAGCGACTCGTCTTTGAGCCGCGCAAAGCCAGCTGTCCCCACATGATGCCGTTGACCAGCCAAACATTAAAATGCAATTTACAGCAAAATGATTTGCAACTTCCCTAATGTAATCGGAGCGATCTACTGCACACACATATAAGGCACCATCTGAAGATGAATTTGCATACGAGAATCGGAAACATTTCCATTCAATAAATGTGCAGATTATATGTGATGCGCAAATACGCCTAAAAAATATTGTGGCAAGGTGCCCTGGGTCAACCCATGATTCATACATCCTTACAAAAAGCTTGGTTGGGTGACAGCTGGTAGCTGGCAGAGTGCGCGATGGCTTCTTGATGAGTGATGCATTTAAAGTTATGGTTCTGTCTAATAGTACTTTTTATTTTTATTTATTTGCATTTAATTAAATTAATTATATAACAATTATATATAATAATTGTATTTAATTATACAACAACCCTTCAGAAGACCGCGGTTATCCACTAAAGACAATTATAAGACCATTTCTTTTTAAGATCATTTACAGTGCAACTTTCAGATCCAACCGCATTGACGGCATCAGCTAAACTCCCCCATATTTTCATATTTTTTTTCCTTTTGTTATTAATTCCGGAGGACAAAGTTCCAAATATTTTTTTTTCTAATTTCTACCTCCGATAGTAGCACCTCCAATTCACTTTCTGTACTTTCACTTTCGTTTTCGTGCCGCTTCCTTTTGCCCAAGTGGACTCATTACCATATTTAAATCAGTTTAATTAAGGGAGGAGTCTGGGTGGAGTGTTGTGCTCGTGCATGTGCGCTCAATTTCACGTGAATCGGGATGTACGAAGAGAATATGCGCGGGATCCTTCGAACGCAGAGATTGATATATCTGGATTTTTTTGTGCGTTCGCACATTCACAGCTTTGTCCGTAAGTGATGTTTCAGTATGAATTCAACGCAAGTCTTAGTACATGAGGCCCCAGGTCTGAAGGGGTTTTAATATGTGAACAATTTCTAAATTGGCTGTCACGGTACACTCGTTTATTCGATTGACTTGAAACTTGTCATGCACTGTCCTTATCCAAGGGTCCATGATGGTCTATGAAGATATTGGCATATCTCAAAAAACATGGCCGTCATCGGCCAATGAAGTTTGAGCATCAATTAGACCAACTTAACAAAGGTCGATTGCAACGAAACTTGATGGGAGTGTTTGGATGAAATGTAGTGCTAAACACAACTACACAATATTAATATTGTTTGATAAATCTCCTCATAATGAACAACTCATCACCAACTGAAAGATGATGGCTGTCATAATATTTTTGTCCACAATAGGGAACCACAGGATAAGAAATCTTTTTTATGTATATATGGATATAAAATTCACACTTTCGCTAAAATCTTAATAACTCTGGATTGCAAAGAGATAATCTCACCAAACTTGAAATACTCATGTAAGAGCTCATTTTGTGGTAACACTAAAAAATCTGCAACGATTGACCACTTGGTGGCGCTATATTATGAAAAAAACACTAAAACATCTGTACATGTGCACTCTTTGGTCCGATTGACTTCAAACTTGTCATGCACCTTCTTTGTCCAAAGGGCCTTGATGGTCTTGCTAAGTTTGAACCCCGGTGATTGCTGCTTGCAGCTATATTTATTATTATTATTATTATTATTCTGTCGAACTTCCGATCGTGCAGACCAAACCGTAAGGTCTAGAGACTTGAAAGTTGGCCAGATGGTAGGTCTCAATTTGGGGGGAACGTATCAAAACATGACGCAAATCGGCCTATAGGTGGCGCTACAGCCACTAAAAACGCGTACACGCTCATAACTCGTAAACCGTTTGTCCTACACTAAAGTGTCTTATATCCCTGGAATCCTTGACTCAAGACTTAAAAAATGTATATCTCCGATTTCATTTCCGTCTATAAAAATTTTCCGCCATTTTGAATTTTCTGAAAAAAATTTTTTTCGAACTCCTCATAGAGCGTTTGTCCAAATCACGCGAAACTTCACACGCATCATCTAGAGACTCTCCTGACCAAAAGTTATTCAAATAATTTTGATCAGTGATTCACGCTCGCAACAGGACGTCCAAACGTCTGAATAGGGCGGAGCCTCTTTCGCTAAAATCGTAATAACTCTGAAACGCAAAGAGATAATCTCACCAAACTTCAAATACTCATGTATGAGCTAGTTTTGTGGTCACGCTAAAAAACCTGGAACGATTGACCACTTGGTGGCGCTATATTACAAAAAAAACACTAAAACATCTGTACATGTGCACTCGTTATTCCGATTGACTTCAAACTTGTCATGCACGGTCTTTGTCCAATGAGCCATGATGATTTAAGAGGATATTGGCATATCTCAAAAAACATGGCCGTCATCGGCCAATGAAGTTTGAGCATCAATTAGACCAACTTAACGAACTTCAATCGGAACGAAACTCGATGAGCGTATTTGACTCATAGTCCTAGAGGTCTGTCAGAATTTTTTTTTAAATCGGCCACTAGTTGGCGCTAACGAGTTTTTTGCGTCTCTACTCACGTGTTGTTTCACACATCCTCACAATATTGATATCATCTGTTAGATCTCCTCATACTGAGCAACTTTGCTTCAAGAACCACTGCTGTAAATCAAATTGTTAGCGAAATATTGGAGATTTTAGAAAATTAAAATTTTTCGAACTAGTCATAGGCCGTCAATACGATTGGCTTGAAAATTCACACACATCATCTAGGGACACTCAAGGCAAAAAGTTATTCAAAGAATTTCGATCAGTTTAACCGTTCAGCAGATACAATTTTTCATATATTTCTGATTTGGTCTATTGTGATTAAAATGTCTATATATCTTGTGCACAAACAAAAAATGTCACAGAACTGTGAACATGTTAAGAACAAGTCATTTTGAAGAAGTGTGTCTGGTTTCATGTATTTCTGATGCTCATACGGCTCACAATAAATTATAAACTACCTATACTTTAAAATCTCAGTAAAGCTGTAATACTAGTTTTGTCCACAAGAGGCACCGTCAGGCTAGGAAATCTTTTTATTCTATTTTCAGTTAGCAGACTCTCTATTCACATCTTGTTTCACACATCCACACAATATTAATATTTGATAGATCTTCTAATATTGAGTAACCCATTAAAACTGAAAGATGATGGCTGTAATATTACTTGTCCACAAGAGGGAGCCACAGGATAAGACATCGTTTTATTCCAATTTCTGAATTTGTTTTCTTTTAATATGTGAACAATTTCTAAATTGGCTTTCACGGTACACTCGTTTATTCAATTGACTTGAAACTTGTCATGCACGGTCTTTATCCAAGGGTCCATGATGTTCTAAGAGAATATTGGCATATCTCAAAAAACATGGCCGTCATCAGCCAATGAAGTTTGAGCATCAATTAGACCAACTTAACACTTTTGCTAAAATTGTAATAACTCTGGAGTGCAAAGAGATAATCTCACCAAACTTGAAATACTCATGTAAGAGCTTATTTTGTGGTCAAACTAAAACATCTGCAACGATTGACCACTTGGTGGCGCTATATTATGAAAAAAAACTCAAAAACATCTGTACATGTGCACTCGTTAGTCCGATTAACTTCAAACTTGTCATGCACGTGGAGAACAAGTCAGATTGACATAGACTGACATAACAGTTCAGATGACATGACATGTTGTGTTAAACACATTCACACTATATTTATATCATTTGATAGATCTTCTCATACTGAACAAACTTCATAAAACTGTGATTATGTGGCGAACAGGTCAAATTGACATAAACTGACATAACAGATCATATGACGTGTTAAGCACATCAACACAATACTGAAATCATTTGATAGATCTCATTCTGAACAACTGTAATATGTCTACATATGGTTTTCAGAAAGTAAAAACTTCACAAAAAGCAGTTTATGTGGAGAACAAGTCAGAATTACATACATTGACTGACATAAGCTGACAACAGATCAGATGACGTGTGGTGTTTAATATCCACACAAAAAAATCGGTATAATTTGATAGATCTTCTTATTCTGAACATCTTTGATGTTTATACATTGTTTGCACAACCTAGAAACTTCACAGAACTGTGCACATTAGGAGAACTACTCAAATTGACAAAAAATCGTCATAACCGCTCAGATGAACTTGCGACGTTTGAACCCCGTTGATTGATGCTTGCAGCTATATTTAGGGGTTCAAACGCGAAGCGTTGAAAACCTATTGTAATCGTTAAGATTTTTATTATTAGGGGTTCAAACGCGAAGCGTTGAAAACCTATTGTAATTGTTAGGATTTTTATTATTATTATTATTATTATTATTATTCTTCTGCCGTAATGTGTCTCGTGCAGACCAAACCGTAAGGTCTAGAGACTTGAAACTTTGTCAGATGGTAGGTCTCAATTTGGGGAGAACGTATCAAAATATGACGCAAATCGGGCTATAGGTGGCGCTACAGCGACTACAAACGCGTACATGTTCATAACTCGTAAACCGTTTGTCGTACACTCAAGTGTCTTATATCTCTGGAATCCTTGGCTCAAAACTTAAAAAATGTATATCTCCGATTTCATTTCCGCCTATAAAAATTTTCCGCCATTTTGAATTTTCTGAAAAAAAAAGTTTTCGAACTCCTCATAGACCGTTTGTCCAAATAACGCGAAACTTCACACATATCATCTAGAGACTCTCATGACCAAAAGTTATTCAAATAATTTTGATCGGTGATTCACGCTTGCAACGACACGCTAAAACGTTTGCATAAGGCGGAGACACTTTTGCTAAAATCGTAATAGCTCTGGAACGCAAAGAGATAATCTCACCAAACTTCACATAGTCATGTATAAGCTCAATTTGTGGTCACACCAAAAAAACTGCGATGATTGACCACTTGGTGGCGCTATATTGCGAAAAAAACACTCAATCACCTGTACAGGGTCACATGGTAGTCCGATTGACCTGAGACTTGTCATGCACGGTCTTTGTCCAAGGGTCCATGATGGTCTATGAGGACATTGGTGTATCTCAAAAAACATGACCGTCATCGGCCAATGAACTTTGAGCATCAATTAGACCAGCTTAACGAAGGTCGATCGGAACGAAACTCGATGGGCGTGTTTGACTCATGGCCCTAGTGGTCTGTCAGAATTTTGAAGAAAATCGGACACTCGTTGGTGCTAACAAGTTTTTTGCGTCTCTACTCACGTGGTGTTTCACGCATCCCCAAAATATTGATATCATCTGATAGATCTCCTCATACTGAACAACTTTGCCTCAAGAACCACTGCTGTCAATCAAATTGTTTGCGAAATATTGGAGATTTTTGAAATTTCAAATTTTTCGAACTCGTCATAGGCCGTCAATCTCACTGGCTTGAAAATTCACACGCATCATCTAGGGACACTCAAGGCAAAAAGTTGTCAAAGGATTTTCGATTAGTTAAACCGTTCAGCAAAAAAAAAATTTCATATATTTCTGATTTGGCCTATTGTGATTAAAATGTCTATATATCTTGTCCAAAAACAAGAAACTTCACAAAACTGTGTAAATGTTAAGAACAAGACATTATGAAGAAACTTGTGAGGTTTCATGTATTTCTGATGCTCGTACGGCTCACAATAAATTATAAACGATCCACATTTTAAAATCTTAGAAAAGCTGTAATACTAGTTTTGTCCTCAAGAGAAACGTCACAGATCTGTGAACATGTTAAGAACAAGTAATTTTGAAGAAATGTGTCAGGTCTCATGTATTTCTGATGCTCATAGGGCTCACAATAAATTACAAACGATGTACATTTTAAAATCTTAGAAAAGCTGTAATACTACTTTTGTCCACAAGAGGCACCATCAGGCTAGAAAATCTTTTTATGTGGAGAACAAGTCAGATTGACATAGACTGACATAAACTGACAGAACAGTTCAGATGTTCAGTTCACAATATCATTTAATCTTCTCAGTCTGAACATCTTTGAAAGATTTCTATTCATTGTTTGCACAGAGTAGAAATTTCACAGAACTGTGCTCATTAGGAAATCTAGTCAGATTGACCACAAACCGTCTTGACAGCTCAGATGGTCTTGCGACGTTTGAACCCCGGTCATTGCTGCTTGCAGCTATATTTATTATTATTATTATTCTGTCGAACTTCCGATCGTGCAGACCAAACTGTAAGGTCTAGAGACTTGAAAGTTGGCCAGGTGGTAGGTCTCAATTTGGGGGGAACGTATCAAAACATGACGCAAATCGGCCTATAGGTGGCGCTACAGCCTGTAAAAACGCCTAATCACTCATAACTCGTAAACCGTTTGTCCTACACTAAAGTGTCTTATATCTCTGGAATCCTTGGATCAAGACTTAAAAAATGTATATCTCCGATTTCATTTCCGTCTATAAAAATTTTCCGCCATTTTGAATTTTCTGAAAAAAAAAATTTTCGAACTCCTCATAGACCGTTTGTCCAAATCACGCGAAACTTCACACGCATCATCTAGAGAATCTCCTGACCAAAAGTTGTTCAAAGAATTTTGATCAGTGATTCACGCTCGCAACAGGACGTCCAAACGTCTGAATAGGGCGGAGCCTATTTTGCTAAAATCATAATAATTCTGGAACGCAAAGAGATAATCTCACCAAACTTGAAACACTAATGTATGAGCTAGTTTTGTGGTCACCCTAAAAAAGCTGCAACGATTCACCACTTGGTGGCGCTATATTACGAAAAAAACACTAAAACATCTGTACATGTGCGCTCGTTAATCCGATTTACTTCAAACTTGTCATGCACGGTCTTTGTCCAATGGGCCATGATGGTCTCTGAGGATATTGGCGTATCTCAAAAAACATGGCCGTTATTGGCCAATGAAGTTTAAGCATAAATTAGACCAGCTTAACGAACTTCGATCGGAACGAAACTCAATGAGCGTATTTGACTCATAGTCCTAAAGGTCAGTCACAAATTTTAAAGAAATCGGCCACTAGTTGGCGCTGACGAGTTTTTTGCGTCTCTACTCACGTAGTGTTTCACACATCCTCACAATATTGATATCATCTGTTAGATCTCCTCATACTGAGCAACTTTGCTTCAAGAACCACTGCTGTCAATCAAATTGTTTTTGAAATATTGGAGATTTTAGAAAATTTAACTTTTTCGAACTAGTCATAGGCCGTCGATACGATTGGCTTGAAAATTCACACACATCATCTAGGGACACTCAAGGCAAAAAGTTATTCAAAGAATTTTGATCAGTTAAACCGTTCAGCAGATACAATTTTTCCTATATTTCTGATTTGGTCTATTGTGATTAAAATGTCTATATATCTTGTGCACAAACAAAAAACATCACAGAACTGTGAACTTGTTAAGATCACGTCATTTTGAAGAAATGTGTCAGGTTTCATGTATTTCTGATGCTCATAGGGCTCACAATAAATTATAAACTATCTATATTTTAAAATCTTAGGAAAGCTGTAATACTACTTTTGTCCACAAGAGGCAGCGCCGGGCTAGGAAATCTTTTTATTCCATTTTGAATTAGAAGACTCTCTGATCACATCTTGTTTCACATATCCACACTATATTAATATTTGATAGATCTTCTCACACTGGATAACCCATTAAAACTGGAAGATTATGGCTGTAATATTACTTGTCCACAAGAGGGAGCCACAGGATAAGAAATCTTTTTATTCCAATTTCTGAATTTGTTTTTCTTTTAATATGTGAACAATTTCTAAATTGGCTGTCACGGTACACTCGTTTATTCGATTGACTTGAAACTTGTCATGCACTGTCTTCATCCAAGGGTCCATGATGGTCTATGAGGATATTGGCATATCTCAAAAAACATGGCCATCATCGGCCAATGAAGTTTGAGCATCAATTAGACCAACTTAACAAAGGTCGATTGCAATGAAACTTGATGGGAGTGTTTGGATGACATGTGGTGCTAATCACAACCTCACAATAGTAATATCATTTGATAAATCTCCTCATAATGAACAACTCATTACCAACTGAAAGATGATGGCTGTGATATTAATTTTGCCCTCAAGAGGGAACCACAGGATAAGAAATCTGTTTATATCTTTTTTATGTATATGTGGATATAAAATTCACACTTTCACTAAATTCATAATAACTCTGGATTGCAAAGAGATAATCTCACCAAACTTGAAATACTCATGTAAGAGCTCATTTTGTGGTCACACAAAAAAATCTGCAACAATTGACCACTTGGTGGCGCTATATTATGAAAAAAAAACACTTAACCATCTGTACATGTACACTCGTTGGTCCGATTGTCTTGAAACTTGTCATGCACCTTCTTTGTCCAATGGGCCTTGATGGTCTTGCGACGTTTGAACCCCGTTGATTGGTGCTTGCAGCTATATTTATTATTATTATTATTATTCTGTCGAACTTCCGATCGTGCAGACCAAACCGTAAGGTCTAGAGACTTGAAACCTGGCCAGATGTTAGGTCTCAATTTGGGGGGAACGTATCAAAATATGACGCCAATCGGCCAATAGGTGGCGCTAGAGCGATCAAAATAGCTAAATCGCTAATAACTCCTAGACCGTTTGTCCTACACTCAAGTGTCTTATATCTCTGGAATCCTTGGCTCAAGCCGAACAAAACGTATATCTCCGATTTCATTTCCGCCTAGAAAAATTTTCCGCCATTTTGAATTTTCTGAAAAAAAAAATTTTCGAACTCCTCATAGGCCGTTTGTCCAAATCACGTGAAACTTCACACATATCATCTAGTGACTCTCATGAGCAAAAGTTATCAAAAGAATTTCGATTAGTGATTCACACTCGCAACAGGTTGTCCAAACGTTTGAATAGGGCGGAGCCTATTTTGCTAAAATCGTAATAATTCTGGAACGCAAAGAGATAATCTCACCAAGCTTGAAATACTCATGTATAAGCTAGTTTTGTGGTCACTCTAAAAAATCTGCAACGATTGACCACTTGGTGGCGCTATATTACGAAAAAAACACTAAAACATCTGTATATGTGCACTCTTTAGTCCGATTGACTTCAAACTTGTCATGCACGGTCTTTGTCCAATGGCGCATGACGATCTATGAGGATATTGGCGTATCTCAAAAAACATGGCTGTCATCAGCCAATGAAATTTGAGCATCAATTAGACCAACTTAACGAATGTCGATCGGAATGAAACTCGATGAGCGTGTTTGACTCATGGCCCTAAAGGTCTGTCAGAATTTTTAAAGAAATCGGCCACTAGTTGGCGCTAACGAGATTTTTTGCGTCTCTACTCACGTGGTGTTTCACACATCCTCACAATATTGATATCATCTGTTAGATCGTCTCATCCTGAGCAACTTTGCCTCAAGAACCACTGCTGTAAATCAAATTGTTAGAGAAATATTAGCGATTTTAGAAAATTCAAGATTATCTCTTTGCAATCCAGAGTTATTTAGATTTTAGCGAAAGTGTGAATTTTATATCCACACATAAAAAAGATTTCTTATCCTGTGGTTCCCTAATAATATGACAGCCATCATCTTTCAGTTGGTGATGAGTTGTTCATTATGAGGAGATTTATCAAACAATATTAATATTGTGTAGCTGTGTTTAGCACCACATTTCATCCAAACACTCCCATCAAGTTTCGTTGCAATCGACCTTTGTTAAGTTGGTCTAATTGATGCTCAAACTTATTTGGCCGATGCCGGCCATGTTTTTTGAGATATGCCAATATCTTCATAGACCATCATGGACCCTTGGATAAGGACAGTGCATGACAAGTTTCAAGTCAATCGAATAAACGAGTGTACCGTGACAGCCAATTTAGAAATTGTTCACATATTAAAAGAAAAACAAAATTCAGAAATTGGAATAAAAAGATTTCTTATCCTGTGGCTCCCTCTTGTGGACAAGTAATATTACAGCCATCATTTTTTCAGTTTTAATTGGTTATTGTTCAGTATAGAAAGATCTATCAAATACTAAAATAGTGTGGATGTGTGAAACAAGATGTGAGCAAAGATTCTTCTAACTGAAATTGGAATAAAAAGATTTCCTAGCCTGGCGGTGCCTCTTGTGGACAAAAGTAGTATTACAGCTTTACTGAGATTTTTAAATATAGATAGTTTATAATTTATTGTGAGCCCTATGAGCATCAGAAATACATGAAACCTGACACATTTCTTCAAAATGACTTGTTCTTAACATGTTCACAGTTCTAAAGAGATAATCTCACCAAACTTGAAATACTCATGTATGAGCTAGTTTTTTGGTCACGCTAAAAAATCTGCAACGATTGACCACTTGGTGGCGCTATATTATGAAAAAAACACTAAAACATTTGTACATGTGCACTCGTTAGTCCGATTGACTTGAAACTTGTCATGCATGGTCTTTGTCCAATGACCGATGATGATCTATGAGGATATTGCCGTATCTCAAAAAACATGGCTGTCACGGGCCAATGAAGTTTGAGCATCAATTAGACCAACTTAACGAACCTTGATCGGAATGAAACTCGATGAGCGTGTTTGACTCATGGCCCTAGAGGTCTGTCAGAATTTTAAAAGAAATCAGCCACTAGTTGGCGCTAACGAGTTTTTTTGCATCTCTAATCACGTGGTGTTTCACACATCCTCACAATATTGATATCATCTGTTAGATCGTCTCATACTGAGCAACTTTGCCTCAAGAACCACTGCTGTAAATCGAATTGTTAGCGAAATATTGGAGATTTTAGAAAATAATTTTTTTTCGAACTAGTCATAGGCCGTCGATACGATTGGCTTGAAAATTCACACGCATCATCTAAGGGCACTCAAGGCAAAAAGTTATTCAAAGAATTTCGATCAGTTAAACCGTTCAGCAGATACAATTTTTCATATATTTCTGATTTGGCCTATTGTGATTAAAATGTCTATATATCTTGTGCACAAACAAAAAACGTCACAGAACTGTGAACATGTTAAGAACAAGTCATTTTGAAGAAGTGTGTCTGGTTTCATGTATTTCTGATGCTCATAGGGCTCACAATAAATTATAAACTATCTATATTTAAAAATCTCAGTAAAGCTGTAATACTAGTTTTGTCCACAAGAGGCACCGTCAGGCTAGGAAATCTTTTTTTTCCAATTTCAGTTAGAAGAATCTTTGCTCACATCTTGTTTCACACATCCACACTATTTTAGTATTTGATAGATCTTTCCATACTGAATAAAAACCAATTAAAACTGAAAAAATGATGGCTGTAATATTACTTGTCCACAAGAGGGAGCCACAGGATAAGAAATCTTTTTATTCCAATTTCTGAATTTGTTTTTCTTTTAAAACCCCTTCAGACCTGAAATAGGTCCCAGGAAAAAATAAATAAAATAAAATACCATTAAATTAGGGAGGGCATAGGGCATAAATTAAGGAGTCAAAAAAAAAAAAAAAAAATTCATAACTCCTTCATAGAAATTTTTGATGTCCATTGTAATGGACATCAGGACTAAAGCGTTGTAAATCAGATTGCTATAAAGTCCTATAGACAATAAAAAAATTTGATATAATTTTTTTTTTTTTTTTTTTTTTTTTACATTTCTAGGTCAAGAACCTGAACAATATAACATTTCAACTTTAATTTTTTTTGTACAGATTTGCACATTTTTAACAAAATACACCTCTCATAGGAAATGCATTGGGAGACTGCAAACAGTGACTTTACACACACACACATAGGCTGTGTGTTTCTTTCCAGGTATTCCCAAGTGGCACAGAGCAGTAGTGCATCTTGCACTGATCACAGAATTGTATACTCTGCATATTACATTTTTTCACAAATGTAGTATTACTGTGATAACTGTATTTTTTATCTCATATCTCATATCTCAGAACATTACATATTTGGCTCTTGAGACAATAATAGCCCATTCTGTCAATCTTAGAGCTGTTGGCCACTTTTAGATGGAGTGTCCACCCCATCTGGTGGGGATTTCACAACATTACACCACTGTTTTTTTTTTTGTTTGTTTGTTTTTCATATGCCCCCCACTGGCCATAACAGCAAAAAACATTATGATACCACATTAGGACATCTGTACAATACCTGTAAACATTTTTTTTTGTGGATATTGTATTTATTAGGTCCTACAGATCCCAAATAGCAAGAAAAATTATAAAATGCACAGATAGATATGCAAAGAGGATCTATAATAAATCTCAATATGCATATCTGAATGGGCATTGATTAGGTGACACTGAGACCTGGTGTCCATTACAATGGACATGCATTTTTCAAAAAATCCTGAGAAAAAACTTGCAGGTCTCCAATCGATTTTTTACTTTTATTAGTAAGTTAAATCTCTCTATTTTACATACCAACTGTGAAATTTTGGCAAACATTTCAAAGATTGAAAATATAACTGTACAAAATGACAAGGGTCCAATCTCTTGGGGTGCATGCTTTAAATTAGGAAAAATGCTCAAAAAGTAAAAAAAAAAAAAAGGGGCGTGAAATGTCATGTCCATTGTAATGGACACCAGGTCTGAAGGGGTTTTAATATGTGAACAATTTCTAAATTGGCTGTCACGGTACACTTGTTTATTCGATTGACTTGAAACTTGTCATGCACTGTCCTTATCCAAGGGTCCATGATGGTCTATGAAGATATTGGCATATCTCAAAAAACATGGCCGTCATCGGCCAATGAAGTTTAAGCATCAATTAGACCAACTTAACAAAGGTCGATTGCAACGAAACTTGATGGGAGTGTTTGGATGAAATGTAGTGCTAAACACAACTACACAATATTAATATTGTTTGATAAATCTCCTCATAATGAATAACTCATCACCAACTGAAAGATGATGGCTGTCATAATATTTTTGTCCACAATAGGGAACCACAGGATAAGAAATCTTTTTTATGTATATATGGATATAAAATTCACACTTTCGCTAAAATCTTAATAACTCTGGATTGCAAAGAGATAATCTCACCAAACTTGAAATACTCATGTAAGAGCTCATTTTGTGGTAACACTAAAAAATCTGCAACGATTGACCACTTGGTGGCGCTATATTATGAAAAAAAAACACTAAAACATCTGT
>JAWRVZ010001468.1:0-25460 GCA_037043235.1 Rhodeus uyekii
GCAAAGTTTGCTTTCAATTGGGTAAACCGTTGCTGACAGAGCACTAAAGTCATGTGTTTGTTAAACATAGAATCTTATAAGAAAAATCGAAATGGCAGACGCTCAAAATGGCCGATATGGGAAAATTTGGTATCACAGGACTCGGCATGACCCACTGGATCTAAAGAGACCAGTTTCATGATTTTTGGCCAAAGGGTTCAGGAGTTATAAGCAAAAAAGTCAGTTTTTTAATATCTCCTGACCACTAGGGGGCAGAGCGCCAAAACTCTGCAGGTAGCCTCAAACCATGATTGACATAACACACACCTAGTTTGGTCAGAAAAGGCTAATGCATTGGGGAGATAAAGCCTCAATTTCATTTTGGCGACTTTTACCTCAGATTCTTTCACGAGTTATTCGTAAACGGTTTGACGAATCAACTTTGTTTATATATCGTTTTGTCAACATTGTCAGGAGATGATGTGGTTCAATTTTCGTGAACATCGGACGAACGGCCTAGGAGGAGTTCGACAAGTAGGTTTTTCATAAAATTCAAAATGGCGGGAAAATTTTCATGACGGAAAATGACGTCATAGGGTGCAATCGAATCGTCTTGAGCCAAGGAATCAGTGGACAAAAGAATTTTGTTTCTAGGACATACGGTTCAAAAGTTATTTACGTAAACGTGAGTGCAACTTTGGACAGTTGGTGGCGGTAGAGAGATTGAGTTAGAGACTTCAATTTTGCTATGGTCAATGATTAGACTCTCCTTTATGAGTGTGCCAACTTTTTTTCATTTTCCCGCTTACGGTTCTATGGGCTGTCATAGACTTCAATGGCAGAAGAATAATAATAATAATAATAATAATAAGAACCGGAACAAAAACAATAGGTGCCTCCGCACCTTCGGTGCTTGGCCCCTAAATATAGCTGCTAGCAGCCATCACGGGGCCAAGCGCAAGGAGGGCATTAAATGTCATGCCGACATGGCTGGCATCATCAGACCAACGGCAGTAAGAATCTAAAGACATTTCAATATGACTTAAGTCTAAATGGCTGAAAAATCAACAATACGGTCTTTAGTAGTTCGATTTAATGGTTTATCACGTTATGACCAAC
The DNA here is from genome assembly GCA_037043235.1 of Rhodeus uyekii. Lineage (NCBI taxonomy): Eukaryota > Metazoa > Chordata > Actinopteri > Cypriniformes > Acheilognathidae > Rhodeus > Rhodeus uyekii. Next base: position 1,099 of record JAWRVZ010001468.1, read on the forward strand.
ATGGCTGCGCTGTAACCAAACAGGCAGTGTCAATTCATGTGGTACATTGGGTAAATTGGGTAAACCATGGCTGACAGAGCACTAAAGTCATGTGTTTGTTAAACATAGCATCTTATAAGAAAAATCGAAATGGCAGACGCTCAAAATGCCCGATATGGGAATATTTGCTATCACAGGACTCGGCATGACCCACTGGATCTAAAGAGACCAGTTTCATGATTTTTGGCCAAAGGGTTCAGAAGTTATAAGCAAAAAAGTCAGTTTTTGATAACTCCTGACCACTAGGGGGCACAGCGCCAAAACTCTGCAGGTAGCCTCAAACCATGATTGACATAACACACACCTAGTTTGGTCAGAAAAGGCTAATGCATTGGGGAGATAAAGCCTCAATTTCATTTTGGCGACTTTTACCTCAGATTCTTTCGCGAGTTATTCGTAAACGGTTTGACGAATCAACTTTCTTTATATATCGTTTTGTCCTCAATTGTGATTGGAGTTTGGTCGGGAGATGATGTGGTTCAATTTTCGTGAACATCGGACGAACGGCCTAGGAGGAGTTCGACAAAGTAGGTTTTTCATAAAATTCAAAATGGCGGGAAAATCTTCATGACGGAAAATGACGTCATAGGGTGCAATCGAATCGTCTTGAGCCAAGGAATTAGTGGACAAAAGAATTTTGTTTCTAGGACATACGGTTCAAAAGTTATTTACGTAAACGTGAGTGCAACTTTGGACAGTTGGTGGCGCTAGAGAGATTGAGTTAGAGACTTCAATTTTGCTATGGTCAATGATTGGACTCTCCTTTATCAGTGTGCCAACTTTTTTTCATTTTCCCGCTTACGGTTCTATGGGCTGTCATAGACTTCAATGGCAGAAGAAGAAGAATAATAATAATAATAATAAGAACCGGAACAAAAACAATAGGTGCCTCCGCACCTTCGGTGCTTGGCCCCTAATAATAATAAGAACCGGAACAAAAACAATAGGTGCCTCCGCACCTTCGGTGCTTGGCCCCTAATAAATATAGCTGCTAGCAGCCATCACGGTTCTATGGCTGTCATAGACTTCAATGGCAGAAGAAGAAGAATAATAATAATAATAATAAGAACCGGAACAAAAACAATAGGTGCCTCCGCACCTTCGGTGCTTGGCCCCTAATAATAATAAGAACCGGAACAAAAACAGGTGCCTCCGAGTGCTTGGCCCCTAATAAATATAAATCACGGGGCCAAGCGCAAGGAGGGCATTAAATGTCATGCCGACATGGCTGGCATCATCAGACCAACGGCAGTAAGAATCTAAAGAGATTTCAATATGACTTAAGTCTAAATGGCTGAAAAATCAACAATACGGTCTTTAGTATTTCGATTTAATGGTTTATCACATTCAACCAACAGGCAGCGCTGTAACCAAATTGTAGTGTCAATTCATGTGGTACATTGAGAGTGTGGTGACATTGACACATGCAAAGTTTGCTTTCAATTGGGTAAACCATTGCTGACAGACCACTAAAGTCATGTGTTTGTTAAACATAGCATCTTATAAGAAAAATCGAAATGGCAGACGCTCAAAATGGCCGATATGGGAATATTTGGTATCACAGGACTCGGCATGACCCACTGGATCTAAAGAGACCAGTTTCATGATTTTTGGACAAAGCGTTCAGGAGTTATAATCAAAAATGACAGTTTTTCATATCTCCTGACCAGTAGGGGGCAGTAACCCAGCGCTAGTTTCAAAACAGGAGTTATAATCAAAAATGACAGTTTTGCATATCTCCTGACCAGTAGGGGGCAGAGCGCCAAAACTCTGCAGGAGCCTCAGACCATAATTGACATAACACACACCTAGTTTGGTCAGAAAAGGCAAATGCATTACGGAGATAAAGCCTCAATTTCATTTTAGCGACTATTACCTCAGATTCTTTTGTGAGTTATTCGTAAATGGTTTGACGAACCAACTTCCTTTATATATCGTTTTGTCCACATTGTCTGGAGATGATGTGGTTCAATTTTCGTGAAAATCGGACGAACGGCCTAGGAGGAGTTCGAAAAAGTAGGTTTTTCATAAAATTCAAAATGGCGGGAAAATTTTCATGACGGAAAATGACGTCATAGGGTGCAATTGAATCGTCTTGAGCCAAGGAATCAGTGGACAAAAGAATTTTGTTTCTAGGACATACGGTTCAAAAGTTATTTACATAAACGTGAGTGCAACTTTGGACAGTTGGTGGCGCTTTAGAGAGTAGAGACTTCAATTTTGCTATGGTCAATTTGGTTTTTGGATAGTTGGTGGCGCTTTAGAGATTGAGTTAGAGACTTCAATTTTGCTATGGTCAATGATTGGACTGTCCTTTATGAGTGTGCCAACTTTTTTTCATTTTCCCGCTTACGGTTCTATGGGCTGTCATAGACTTCAATGGCAGAAGAAGAATAATAATAATAATAATAATAAGAACCGGAACAAAAACAATAGGTGCCTCCGCACCTTCGGTGCTTGGCCCCTAATAAGAACCGGAACAAAAACAATAGGTGCCTCCGCACCTTCGGTGCTTGGCCCCTAATAATAAGAACCGGAACAAAAACAATAGGTGCCTCCGCACCTTCGGTGCTTGGCCCCTAAATAGCTGCTAGCAGCCATCACGGGGCCAAGCGCAAGGAGGGCATTAAATGTCATGCCGACATGGCTGGCATCATCAGACCAATGGCAGTAAGAATCTAAAGACATTTCAATATGACTTAAGTCTAAATGGCTGAAAAATCAACAATACGGTCTTTAGTAATTCGATTTAATGGTTTATCACATTCAACCAGCAGGCAGCGCTGTAACCAAATTGTAGTGTCAATTCATGTGGTACATTGAGAGTGTGGTGACATTGACACATGCAAAGTTTGCTTTCAATTGGGTAAACCATTGCTGACAGAGCACTAAAGTCATGTGTTTGTTAAACATAGAATCTTATAAGAAAAATCGAAATGGCAGACGCTCAAAATGGCCGATATGGGAAAATTTGGTATCACAGGACTCGGCATGACCCATTGGATCTAAAGAGACCAGTTTCATGATTTTTGGCCAAAGGGTTCAGGAGTTATAAGCAAAAAAGTCAGTTTTTTAATATCTCCTGACCACTAGGGGGCAGAGCGCCAAAACTCTGCAGGTAGCCTCAAACCATGATTGACATAACACACACCTAGTTTGGTCAGAAAAGGCTAATGCATTGGGGAGATAAAGCCTCAATTTCATTTTGGCGACTTTTACCTCAGATTCTTTCACTCGTAAACGGTTTCAGATTCTTTCACGAGTTATTCGTAAACGGTTTGACGAATCAACTTTGTTTATATATCGTTTTGTCAACATTGTCAGGAGATGATGTGGTTCAATTTTCGTGAACATCGGACGAACGGCCTAGGAGGAGTTCGACAAAGTAGGTTTTTCATAAAATTCAAAATGGCGGGAAAATTTTCATGACGGAAAATGACGTCATAGGGTGCAATCGAATCGTCTTGAGCCAAGGAATCAGTGGACAAAAGAATTTTGTTTCTAGGACATACGGTTCAAAAGTTATTTACGTAAACGTGAGTGCAACTTTGGACAGTTGGTGGCGGTAGAGAGATTGAGTTAGAGACTTCAATTTTGCTATGGTCAATGATTAGACTCTCCTTTATGAGTGTGCCAACTTTTTTTCATTTTCCCGCTTACGGTTCTATGGGCTGTCATAGACTTCAATGGCAGAAGAAGAATAATAATAAATATAGCTGCTAGCAGCCATCACGGGGCCAAGCGCAAGGAGGGCATTAAATGTCATGCCGACATGGCTGGCATCATCAGACCAACGGCAGTAAGAATCTAAAGACATTTCAATATGACTTAAGTCTAAATGGCTGAAAAATCAACAATACGGTCTTTAGTAGTTCGATTTAATGGTTTATCACGTTCGACCAACAGGCAGCGCTGTAACCAAATTGTAGTGTCAATTCATGTGGTACATTGGGTAAATTGGGTAAACCATGGCTGACAGAGCACTAAAGTCATGTGTTTGTTAAACATAGCATCTTATAAGAAAAATCGAAATGGCAGACGCTCAAAATGCCCGATATGGGAATATTTGCTATCACAGGACTCGGCATGACCCACTGGATCTAAAGAGACCAGTTTCATGATTTTTGGCCAAAGGGTTCAGAAGTTATAAGCAAAAAAGTCAGTTTTTGATAACTCCTGACCACTAGGGGGCACAGCGCCAAAACTCTGCAGGTAGCCTCAAACCATGATTGACATAACACACACCTAGTTTGGTCAGAAAAGGCTAATGCATTGGGGAGATAAAGCCTCAATTTCATTTTGGCGACTTTTACCTCAGATTCTTTCGCGAGTTATTCGTAAACGGTTTGACGAATCAACTTTCTTTATATATCGTTTTGTCCACATTGTCGGGAGATGATGTGGTTCAATTTTCGTGAACATCGGACGAACGGCCTAGGAGGAGTTCGACAAAGTAGGTTTTTCATAAAATTCAAAATGGCGGGAAAATCTTCATGACGGAAAATGACGTCATAGGGTGCAATCGAATCGTCTTGAGCCAAGGAATCAGTGGACAAAAGAATTTTGTTTCTAGGACATACGGTTCAAAAGTTATTTACGTAAACGTGAGTGCAACTTTGGACAGTTGGTGGCGCTAGAGAGATTGAGTTAGAGACTTCAATTTTGCTATGGTCAATGATTGGACTCTCCTTTATCAGTGTGCCAACTTTTTTTCATTTTCCCGCTTACGGTTCTATGGGCTGTCATAGACTTCAATGGCAGAAGAAGAATAATAATAATAATAATAATAAGAACCGGAACAAAAACAATAGGTGCCTCCGCACCTTCGGTGCTTGGCCCCTAAATATAGCTGCTAGCAGCCATCACGGGGCCAAGCGCAAGGAGGGCATTAAATGTCATGCCGACATGGCTGGCATCATCAGACCAACGGCAGTAAGAATCTAAAGACATTTCAATATGACTTAAGTCTAAATGGCTGAAAAATCAACAATACGGTCTTTAGTAATTCGATTTAATGGTTTATCACATTCAACCAACAGGCAGCGCTGTAACCAAATTGTAGTGTCAATTCATGTGGTACATTGAGAGTGTGGTGACATTGACACATGCAAAGTTTGCTTTCAATTGGGTAAACCATTGCTGACAGAGCACTGAAGTCATGTGTTTGTTAAACATAGCATCTTATAAGAAAAATCGAAATGGCAGACGCTCAAAATGGCCGATATGGGAAAATTTGGTATCACAGGACTCGGCATGACCCACTGGATCTAAAGACAGCAGTTTCATGATTTTTAGACAAAGCGTTCAGGAGTTATAATCAAAAATGTAATTTTTTAATATCTCCTGACCACTAGGAGGCAGAGCGCCAAAACTCTGCAGGTGGCCTCAGACCATGATTGACATAACACACACCTAGTTTGGTCAGAAAACGCTAATGCGTTGCAGAGATAAAGCCTCAATTTCATTTTTGCAACCATTACGTCGGATTCTTTCGCGAGTTATTCGTAAACGGTTTGACATATCAACTTTCTTTGGATAACTTTTTGTCACGATGGTCTGGAGTTGATGTGGTTTAATTTTGGTGAAAATTGGACAAAGGGTCTGGGAGGAGTTCGAAAAAGTAGGTTTTTAAAGAAAAACAACATGGTGGACAAGAAGTTTGGCCGACTATGACAAATTTGGTATCTGTGTTCTCGGTTTGACCCAAGGAACGTATAAAGATAATTTGTTTTACCATAGGTTAACGCACTCAAAAGTTATTAGCATATTTGTAAATTTGGTTATAATTTTTGACCACAAGGGGGTCCTGCCTCGAAACTTTTTGAGTCGTATCAAGGTTAGGTGCCGAAGACACGCACTCAAAAGTTATTAGCATATTTGTAAATATCAATTTTTTGCCTCGAAAGAGTCGTATCAAGGTTAGGTGCCGAAGACACATATTGAGTTTCGTAACGATATGCCAATATCTTTGTTAAATATAGCAATTTATGACAATTTTCAAAATGGCCGACGCTCAAAATGGCCGATATGGGAAAATTTGGTATCGCACGACTTGGCATGATGCACTGAATCTAAAGAGACCAGTTTTATTATTTTTGGCCAAAGCGTTCAGAAGTTATAAGCAAATATTTCACTTTTTCATATCTCCTGACCACTAGGGGGCACAGCGCCAAAACTCTGCAGGTAGCCTCAGACCATGATTGACATAACACACACCTAGTTTGGTCCGAAAACGCTAATGCGTTGCGGAGATAAAGCCTCAATTTCATTTTTGCGACCAGTACGTCAGATTCTTTCGCGAGTTATTCGTAAACGGTTTGACATATCAACTTTCTTTGGATAACTTTTTGTCCACATTGTCTGGAGATGATGTGGTTCAATTTTCGTTGAAATCGGAAAAACGGCCTAGGAGGAGTTCGAAAAAGTAGGTTTTTCATAAAATTCAAAATGGCGGGAAAAATTTCATGACGGAAAATGACGTCATAGGGTGCAATTGAATCGTCTTGAGCCAAGGAATCAGTGGACATAAGAATTTTGTTTCTAGGTCATACGGTTCAAAAGTTATTTACGTAAACGTGAGTGCAACTTTGGACCGTTGGTGGCGCTATAGAGATTGAGTTAGAGACTTCAATTTTGCTATGGTCAATGATTGGACTGTCCTTTATGAGTGTGCCAACTTTTTTTCATTTTCCCGTTTACGGTTCTATGGGCTGCCATAGACTTCAATGGCAGAAGAAGAATAATAATAATAGGAACCGGAACAAAAACAATAGGTGCCTCCGCACCTTCGGTGCTTGGCCCCTAAATATAGCTGCTAGCAGCCATCACGGGGCCAAGCGCAAGGAGGGCATTAAATGTCATGCCGACATGACTGGCATCATCAGACCAACGGCAGTAAAAATCTAAAGACATTTCAATATGGCTTAAGTCTAAATAATTGAAAAACCAACAATACGGTCTTTAGCAATTCGATTTAATGGTTTATCGCATTCAACCAACAGGCAGCGCTGTAACCAAATTGTAGTGTGTGGTACATTGAGAGTGTGGTGACATTGACACATGCAAAGTTTGCTTTCAATTGGGTAAACCATTGCTGACAGAGCACTAAAGTCATGTGTTTGTTAAACATAGCATCTTATAAGAAAAATCGAAATGGCAGACGCTCAAAATGGCCGATATGGGAATATTTGGTATCATAGGACTCGGCATGACCCACTGGATCTAAAGAGACCAGTTTCATGATTTTTGGCCAAAGGGTTCAGAAGTTATAAGCAAAAAAGTCAGTTTTTGATAACTCCTGACCACTAGGGGGCACAGCGCCAAAACTCTGCAGGTAGCCTCAAACCATGATTGACATAACACACACCTAGTTTGGTCAGAAAAGGCTAATGCAGAAGTTATAAGCAAAAAAGTATTGGGGAGATAAAGCCTCAATTTCATTTTGGCGACTTTTACCTCAGATTCTTTCACAAGTTATTCGTAAACGGTTTGACGAATCAACTTTGTTTATATATCGTTTTGTCCACATTGTCAGGAGATGATGTGGTTCAATTTTCGTGAACATCGGACGAACGGCCTAGGAGGAGTTCGACAAAGTAGGTTTTTCATAAAATTCAAAATGGCGGGAAAATTTTCATGACGGAAAATGACGTCATAGGGTGCAATCGAATCGTCTTGAGCCAAGGAATCAGTGGACAAAAGAATTTTGTTTCTAGGACATACGGTTCAAAAGTTATTTACGTAAACGTGAGTGCAACTTTGGACAGTTGGTGGCGGTAGAGAGATTGAGTTAGAGACTTCAATTTTGCTATGGTCAATGATTAGACTCTCCTTTATGAGTGTGCCAACTTTTTTTCATTTTCCCGCTTACGGTTCTATGGGCTGTCAGAGAGACTTCAATGGCAGAAGAAGAATAATAATAATAATAATAATAAGAACCGGAACAAAAACAATAGGTGCCTCCGCACCTTCGGTGCTTGGCCCCTAATAATAATAATAAGAACCGGAACAAAAACAATAGGTGCCTCCGCACCTTCGGTGCTTGGCCCCTAATAATAAGAACCGGAACAAAAACAATAGGTGCCTCCGCACCTTCGGTGCTTGGCCCCTAAATAGCTGCTAGCAGCCATCACGGGGCCAAGCGCAAGGAGGGCATTAAATGTCATGCCGACATGGCTGGCATCATCAGACCAATGGCAGTAAGAATCTAAAGACATTTCAATATGACTTAAGTCTAAATGGCTGAAAAATCAACAATACGGTCTTTAGTAATTCGATTTAATGGTTTATCACATTCAACCAGCAGGCAGCGCTGTAACCAAATTGTAGTGTCAATTCATGTGGTACATTGAGAGTGTGGTGACATTGACACATGCAAAGTTTGCTTTCAATTGGGTAAACCATTGCTGACAGAGCACTAAAGTCATGTGTTTGTTAAACATAGAATCTTATAAGAAAAATCGAAATGGCAGACGCTCAAAATGGCCGATATGGGAAAATTTGGTATCACAGGACTCGGCATGACCCATTGGATCTAAAGAGACCAGTTTCATGATTTTTGGCCAAAGGGTTCAGGAGTTATAAGCAAAAAAGTCAGTTTTTTAATATCTCCTGACCACTAGGGGGCAGAGCGCCAAAACTCTGCAGGTAGCCTCAAACCATGATTGACATAACACACACCTAGTTTGGTCAGAAAAGGCTAATGCATTGGGGAGATAAAGCCTCAATTTCATTTTGGCGACTTTTACCTCAGATTCTTTCACGAGTTATTCGTAAACGGTTTGACGAATCAACTTTGTTTATATATCGTTTTGTCAACATTGTCAGGAGATGATGTGGTTCAATTTTCGTGAACATCGGACGAACGGCCTAGGAGGAGTTCGACAAAGTAGGTTTTTCATAAAATTCAAAATGGCGGGAAAATTTTCATGACGGAAAATGACGTCATAGGGTGCAATCGAATCGTCTTGAGCCAAGGAATCAGTGGACAAAAGAATTTTGTTTCTAGGACATACGGTTCAAAAGTTATTTACGTAAACGTGAGTGCAACTTTGGACAGTTGGTGGCGGTAGAGAGATTGAGTTAGAGACTTCAATTTTGCTATGGTCAATGATTAGACTCTCCTTTATGAGTGTGCCAACTTTTTTTCATTTTCCCGCTTACGGTTCTATGGGCTGTCATAGACTTCAATGGCAGAAGAAGAATAATAATAATAAATATAGCTGCTAGCAGCCATCACGGGGCCAAGCGCAAGGAGGGCATTAAATGTCATGCCGACATGGCTGGCGTCATCAGACCAACGGCAGTAAGAATCTAAAGACATTTCAATATGACTTAAGTCTAAATGGCTGAAAAATCAACAATACGGTCTTTAGTATTTCGATTTAATGGTTTATCACATTCAATCAACAGGCAGCGCTGTAACCAAATTGTAGTGTCAATTCATGTGGTACATTGAGAGTGTGGTGACATTGACACATGCAAAGTTTGCTTTCAATTGGGTAAACCATTGCTGACAGACCACTAAAGCCATGTGTTTGTTAAACAAAGAATCTTATAAGAAAAATCGAAATGGCAGACGCTCAAAATGGCCGATATGGGAAAATTTGGTATCACAGGACTCGGCATGACCCACTGGATCTAAAGAGACCAGTTTCATGATTTTTGGCCAAAGGGTTCAGGAGTTATAATCAAAAAAGTCAGTTTTTTAATATCTCCTGACCACTAGGGGGCAGAGCGCCAAAACTCTGCAGGTAGCCTCAGACCATGATTGACATAACACACACCTAGTTTGGTCAGAAAACGCTAATGCGTTGCGGAGATAAAGCCTCAATTTCATTTTTGCGACCATTACGTTGGATTCTTTCGCGAGTTATTCGTAAACGGTTTGACATATCAACTTTCTTTGGATAACTTTTGGTCATGATGGTCTGGAGATGATGTGGTTCAATTTTGGTGAAAATTGGACAAACGGTCTGGGAGGAGTTCGAAAAAGTAGGTTTTTAAAGAAAAATAACATGGCAAATCGGAGGTTTGGCCGAATATGACATATTTGGTATCTATGGTCTCGGCTTGACCCAATGAACACATTAAGACCATTTGTTTTACAATAGGTTAACGTCATCAAAAGTTATTAGCATATTTGTAAATTTGGTTATAACTTTTGACCACAAGGTGGCGCTGCCCCCAAACTTTTTGTGCCGTATCAATGTTAGGTGCCAAAGACACATATTGAGTTTCGTAACGATACGCTAATCCATTTGTTAAATATAGCAATTTATGACAATATTCAAAATGGCCGACGCTCTAAATGGCCGATATGGGAAAATTTGGTATCGCACGACTCGGCATGATGCACTGAATCTAACGAGACCAGTTTTAAGATTTTTGGACAAAGCGTTCAGGAGTTGTAAGGAAAAATGTCACTTTTTCATATCTCCTGACCACTAGGGGGCACAGCGCCAAAACTCTGCAGGTAGCCTCAGACCATGATTGACATAACACACACCGAGTTTGGTCAGAAAACGCTAATGCGTTGTGGAGATATAGCCTCAAGTTCATTTTTGCGATCATTACGTCGGATTCTTTCGTGAGTTATTCATAAACGGTTTGACATTTCAACTTTCTTTGGATAACTTTTTGTCACCATGGTCTGGAGATGATGTGGTTCAATTTTCGTGAAAATCGGACAAACGGCCTAGGAGGAGTTCGAAAAAGTAGGTTTTTCATAAAATTCAAAATGGCGGGAAAATATTCATGACGGAAAATGACGTCATATGGTGCAATCGAATCGTCTTGAGCCAAGGAATCAGTGGACATAAAAATTTTGTTTCTAGGACATACGGTTCAAAAGTTATTAACGTAAACGTGAGTGCAACTTTGGACAGTTGGTGGCGCTATAGAGATTGAGTTAGAGACTTCAATTTTGCTATGGTCAATGATTGGACTGTCCTTAATGAGTGTGCCAACTTTTTTTCATTTTCCCGTTTACGGTTCTATGGGCTGCCATAGACTCCCATGGCACAAGAAAAAGAATAATAAATATAGCTGCTAGCAGCCATCACGGGGCCAAGCGCAAGGAGGGCATTAAATGTCATGCCGACATGGCTGGCATCATCAGACCAACGGCAGTAAGAATCTAAAGACATTTCAATATGACTTAAGTCTAAATGGCTGAAAAATCAACAATACGGTCTTTAGTAGTTCGATTTAATGGTTTATCACGTTCGACCAACAGGCAGCGCTGTAACCAAATTGTAGTGTCAATTCATGTGGTACATTGGGTAAATTGGGTAAACCATGGCTGACAGAGCACTAAAGTCATGTGTTTGTTAAACATAGCATCTTATAAGAAAAATCGAAATGGCAGACGCTCAAAATGCCCGATATGGGAATATTTGCTATCACAGGACTCGGCATGACCCACTGGATCTAAAGAGACCAGTTTCATGATTTTTGGCCAAAGGGTTCAGAAGTTATAAGCAAAAAAGTCAGTTTTTGATAACTCCTGACCACTAGGGGGCACAGCGCCAAAACTCTGCAGGTAGCCTCAAACCATGATTGACATAACACACACCTAGTTTGGTCAGAAAAGGCTAATGCATTGGGGAGATAAAGCCTCAATTTCATTTTGGCGACTTTTACCTCAGATTCTTTCGCGAGTTATTCGTAAACGGTTTGACGAATCAACTTTCTTTATATATCGTTTTGTCCACATTGTCGGGAGATGATGTGGTTCAATTTTCGTGAACATCGGACGAACGGCCTAGGAGGAGTTCGACAAAGTAGGTTTTTCATAAAATTCAAAATGGCGGGAAAATCTTCATGACGGAAAATGACGTCATAGGGTGCAATCGAATCGTCTTGAGCCAAGGAATCAGTGGACAAAAGAATTTTGTTTCTAGGACATACGGTTCAAAAGTTATTTACGTAAACGTGAGTGCAACTTTGGACAGTTGGTGGCGCTAGAGAGATTGAGTTAGAGACTTCAATTTTGCTATGGTCAATGATTGGACTCTCCTTTATCAGTGTGCCAACTTTTTTTCATTTTCCCGCTTACGGTTCTATGGGCTGTCATAGACTTCAATGGCAGAAGAAGAATAATAATAATAAATATAGCTGCTAGCAGCCATCACGGGGCCAAGCGCAAGGAGGGCATTAAATGTCATGCCGACATGACTGGCATCATCAGACCAACGGCAGTAAGAATCTAAAGACATTTCAATATGACTTAAGTCTAAATGGCTGAAAAACCAACAATACGGTCTTTAGCAATTCGATTTAATGGTTTATCGCATTCAACCAACAGGCAGCGCTGTAACCAAATTGTAGTGTGTGGTACATTGAGAGTGTGGTGACATTGACACATGCAAAGTTTGCTTTCAATTGGGTAAACCATTGCTGACAGCACTAAAGTCATGTGTTTGTTAAACATAGCATCTTATAAGAAAAATCGAAATGGCAGATGCTCAAAATGGCCGATATGGGAAAATGTGGTATCACAGGACTCGGCATGACCAACTGGATCTAAAGACAGCAGTTTCATGATTTTTAGACAAAGCGTTCAGGAGTTATAATCAAAAATGTCAGTTTTTTAATATCTCCTGACCACTAGGGGGCAGAGCGCCAAAACTCTGCAGGTAGCCTCAGACCATGATTGACATAACACACACCTAGTTTGGTCAGAAAAGGCTAATGCATTGCGGAGATAAAGCCTCAATTTCAATTTTGCGACCATTACGTCGGATTCTTTCGCGAGTTATTCGTAAACGGTTTGACATATCAACTTTCTTTGGATAACTTTTTGTCATGATGGTCTGGAGATGATGTGGTTCAATTTTGGTGAAAATTGGACAAACGGTCTGGGAGGAGTTTGAAAAAGTAGGTTTTTAAAGAAAAATAACATGGCAAATCGGAGGTTTGGCCGAATATAACATATTTGGTATCTATGGTCTCGGCTTGACCCAATGAACACATTAAGACCATTTGTTTTACAATAGGTTAACGTCATCAAAAGTTATTAGCATATTTGTAAATTTGGTTATAACTTTTGACCACAAGGTGGCGCTGCCCCCAAACTTTTTGTGCCGTATCAAGATTAGGTGCCGAAGACACATATTGAGTTTCGTAACGATACGCCAATCCATTTGTTAAATATAGCAATTTATGACAATATTCAAAATGGCCGACGCTCTAAATGGCCGATATGGGAAAATTTGGTATCGCACGACTCGGCATGATGCACTGAATCTAACGAGACCAGTTTTATGATTTTTGGCCAAAGGGTTCAGGAGTTGTAAGGAAAAATGTCACTTTTTCATATCTCCTGACCACTAGGGGGCAGAGCGCCAAAACTCTGCAGGTAGCCTCAAACCATGATTGACATAACACACACCTAGTTTGGTCAGAAAAGGCTAATGCATTGGGGAGATAAAGCCTCAATTTCATTTTGGCGACTTTTACCTCAGATTCTTTCACGAGTTATTCGTAAACGGTTTGACGAATCAACTTTGTTTATATATCGTTTTGTCAACATTGTCAGGAGATGATGTGGTTCAATTTTCGTGAACATCGGACGAACGGCCTAGGAGGAGTTCGACAAAGTAGGTTTTTCATAAAATTCAAAATGGCGGGAAAATTTTCATGACGGAAAATGACGTCATAGGGTGCAATCGAATCGTCTTGAGCCAAGGAATCAGTGGACAAAAGAATTTTGTTTCTAGGACATACGGTTCAAAAGTTATTTACGTAAACGTGAGTGCAACTTTGGACAGTTGGTGGCGGTAGAGAGATTGAGTTAGAGACTTCAATTTTGCTATGGTCAATGATTAGACTCTCCTTTATGAGTGTGCCAACTTTTTTTCATTTTCCCGCTTACGGTTCTATGGGCTGTCATAGACTTCAATGGCAGAAGAAGAATAATAATAATAAAAACAATAGGTGCCTCCGCACCTTCGGTGCTTGGCCCCTAATAATAATAAGAACCGGAACAAAAACAATAGGTGCCTCCGCACCTTCGGTGCTTGGCCCCTAAATATAGCTGCTAGCAGCCATCACGGGGCCAAGCGCAAGGAGGGCATTATATGTCATGCCGACATGACTGGCATCATCAGACCAACGGCAGTAAAAATCTAAAGACATTTCAATATGACTTAAGTCTAAATGGCTGAAAAACCAACAATACGGTCTTTAGCAATTCGATTTAATGGTTTATCGCATTCAACCAACAGGCAGCGCTGTAACCAAATTGTAGTGTGTGGTACATTGAGAGTGTGGTGACATTGACACATGCAAAGTTTGCTTTCAATTGGGTAAACCATTCCTGACAGAGCACTAAAGTCAAGTGTTTGTTAAACATTGCATCTTATAAGAAAAATCGAAATGGCAGACGCTCAAAATGGCCGATATGGGAATATTTGGTATCACAGGACTCGGCATGACCCACTGGATCTAAAGAGACCAGTTTCATGATTTTTGGCCAAAGGGTTCAGAAGTTATAAGCAAAAAAGTCAGTTTTTGATAACTCCTGACCACTAGGGGGCACAGCGCCAAAACTCTGCAGGTAGCCTCAAACCATGATTGACATAACACACACCTAGTTTGGTCAGAAAAGGCTAATGCATTGGGGAGATAAAGCCTCAATTTCATTTTGGCGACTTTTACCTCAGATTCTTTCGCGAGTTATTCGTAAACGGTTTGTCGAATCAACTTTCTTTATATATCGTTATGTCCACATTGTCGGGAGATGATGTGGTTCAATTTTCGTGAACATCGGACGAACGGCCTAGGAGGAGTTCGACAAAGTAGGTTTTTCATAAAATTCAAAATGGCGGGAAAATTTTCATGACGGAAAATGACGTCATAGGGTGCAATCGAATCGTCTTGAGCCAAGGAATCAGTGGACAAAAGAATTCTGTTTCTAGGACATACGGTGCAAAAGTTATTTACGTAAACGTGAGTGCAACTTTGGACAGTTGGTGGCGCTAGAGAGATTGAGTTAGAGACTTCAATTTTGCTATGGTCAATGATTGGACTCTCCTTTATGAGTGTGCCAACTTTTTTTCATTTTCCCGCTTACGGTTCTATGGGCTGTCATAGACTTCAATGGCAGAAGAAGAAGAATAATAATAATAATAATAAGAACCGGAACAAAAACAATAGGTGCCTCCGCACCTTCGGTGCTTGGCCCCTAATAATAATAAGAACCGGAACAAAAACAATAGGTGCCTCCGCACCTTCGGTGCTTGGCCCCTAAATATAGCTGCTAGCAGCCATCACGGGGCCAAGCGCAAGGAGGGCATTATATGTCATGCCGACATGACTGGCATCATCAGACCAACGGCAGTAAAAATCTAAAGACATTTCAATATGACTTAAGTCTAAATGGCTGAAAAACCAACAATACGGTCTTTAGCAATTCGATTTAATGGTTTATCGCATTCAACCAACAGGCAGCGCTGTAACCAAATTGTAGTGTGTGGTACATTGAGAGTGTGGTGACATTGACACATGCAAAGTTTGCTTTCAATTGGGTAAACCATTCCTGACAGAGCACTAAAGTCAAGTGTTTGTTAAACATTGCATCTTATAAGAAAAATCGAAATGGCAGACGCTCAAAATGGCCGATATGGGAATATTTGGTATCACAGGACTCGGCATGACCCACTGGATCTAAAGAGACCAGTTTCATGATTTTTGGCCAAAGGGTTCAGAAGTTATAAGCAAAAAAGTCAGTTTTTGATAACTCCTGACCACTAGGGGGCACAGCGCCAAAACTCTGCAGGTAGCCTCAAACCATGATTGACATAACACACACCTAGTTTGGTCAGAAAAGGCTAATGCATTGGGGAGATAAAGCCTCAATTTCATTTTGGCGACTTTTACCTCAGATTCTTTCGCGAGTTATTCGTAAACGGTTTGTCGAATCAACTTTCTTTATATATCGTTATGTCCACATTGTCGGGAGATGATGTGGTTCAATTTTCGTGAACATCGGACGAACGGCCTAGGAGGAGTTCGACAAAGTAGGTTTTTCATAAAATTCAAAATGGCGGGAAAATTTTCATGACGGAAAATGACGTCATAGGGTGCAATCGAATCGTCTTGAGCCAAGGAATCAGTGGACAAAAGAATTCTGTTTCTAGGACATACGGTGCAAAAGTTATTTACGTAAACGTGAGTGCAACTTTGGACAGTTGGTGGCGCTAGAGAGATTGAGTTAGAGACTTCAATTTTGCTATGGTCAATGATTGGACTCTCCTTTATGAGTGTGCCAACTTTTTTTCATTTTCCCGCTTACGGTTCTATGGGCTGTCATAGACTTCAATGGCAGAAGAAGAATAATAATAAATATAGCTGCTAGCAGCCATCACGGGGCCAAGCGCAAGGAGGGCATTAAATGTCATGCCGACATGACTGGCATCATCAGACCAACGGCAGTAAAAATCTAAAGACATTTCAATATGGCTTAAGTCTAAATGGCTGAAAAACCAACAATACGGTCTTTAGCAATTCGATTTAATGGTTTATCGCATTCAACCAACAGGCAGCGCTGTAACCAAATTGTAGTGTGTGGTACATTGAGAGTGTGGTGACATTGACACATGCAAAGTTTGCTTTCAATTGGGTAAACCATTGCTGACAGAGCACTAAAGTCATGTGTTTGTTAAACATAGCATCTTATAAGAAAAATCGAAATGGCAGACGCTCAAAATGGCCGATATGGGAATATTTGGTATCATAGGACTCGGCATGACCCACTGGATCTAAAGAGACCAGTTTCATGATTTTTGGCCAAAGGGTTCAGAAGTTATAAGCAAAAAAGTCAGTTTTTGATAACTCCTGACCACTAGGGGGCACAGCGCCAAAACTCTGCAGGTAGCCTCAAACCATGATTGACATAACACACACCTAGTTTGGTCAGAAAAGGCTAATGCATTGGGGAGATAAAGCCTCAATTTCATTTTGGCGACTTTTACCTCAGATTCTTTCACAAGTTATTCGTAAACGGTTTGACGAATCAACTTTGTTTATATATCGTTTTGTCCACATTGTCAGGAGATGATGTGGTTCAATTTTCGTGAACATCGGACGAACGGCCTAGGAGGAGTTCGACAAAGTAGGTTTTTCATAAAATTCAAAATGGCGGGAAAATTTTCATGACGGAAAATGACGTCATAGGGTGCAATCGAATCGTCTTGAGCCAAGGAATCAGTGGACAAAAGAATTTTGTTTCTAGGACATACGGTTCAAAAGTTATTTACGTAAACGTGAGTGCAACTTTGGACAGTTGGTGGCGGTAGAGAGATTGAGTTAGAGACTTCAATTTTGCTATGGTCAATGATTAGACTCTCCTTTATGAGTGTGCCAACTTTTTTTCATTTTCCCGCTTACGGTTCTATGGGCTGTCATAGACTTCAATGGCAGAAGAAGAATAATAATAATAATAATAATAAGAACCGGAACAAAAACAATAGGTGCCTCCGCACCTTCGGTGCTTGGCCCCTAATAATAAGAACCGGAACAAAAACAATAGGTGCCTCCGCACCTTCGGTGCTTGGCCCCTAAATATAGCTGCTAGCAGCCATCACGGGGCCAAGCGCAAGGAGGGCATTACATGTTATGCCGACATGGCTTGCATCATCAGACCAACGGCAGTAAGAATCTAAAGACATTTCAATATGACTTAAGTCTAAATGGCTGAAAAATCAACAATACGGTCTTTAGTATTTCGATTTAATGGTTTATCACATTCAACCAACAGGCAGCGCTGTAACCAAATTGTAGTGTCAATTCATGTGGTACATTGAGAGTGTGGTGACTGACACATGCAAAGTTTGCTTTCAATTGGGTAAACCATTGCTGACAGAGCACTAAAGTCATGTGTTTGTTAAACTTAGCATCTTATAAGAAAAATCGAAATGGCAGACGCTCAAAATGGCCGATATGGGAATATTTGGTATCACAGGACTCGGCATGACCCACTGGATCTAAAGAGACCAGTTTCATGTTTTTTGGCCAAAGGGTTCAGAAGTTATAAGCAAAAAAGTCAGTTTTTCATAACTCCTGACCACTAGGGGGCAGAGCGCCAAAACTCTGCAGGTAGCCTCAGACCATGATTGACATAACACACACCTAGTTTGGTCAGAAAAGACTAATGCATTGCGGAGATAAAGCCTCAGTTTCAATTTGGCGACTTTTACCTCGGATTCTTTCGCGAGTTATTCGTAAACGGTTTGTCGAATCAACTTTCTTTATATATCGTTTTGTCCACATTGTCGGGAGATGATGTGGTTCAATTTTCGTGAAGATCGGACGAACGGCCTAGGAGGAGTTCGACAAAGTAGGTTTTTCATAAAATTCAAAATGGCGGGAAAATTTTCATGACGGAAAATGACGTCATAGGGTGCAATCGAATCGTCTTGAGCCAAGGAATCAGTGGACAAAAGAATTTTGTTTCTAGGACATACGGTTCAAAAGTTATTTACGTAAACGTGAGTGCAACTTTGGACGGTTGGTGGCGCTATAGAGATTGAGTTAGAGACTTCAATTTTGCTATGGTCAATGATTGGACTCTCCTTTATGAGTGTGCCAACTTTTTTTCATTTTCCCGCTTACGGTTCTATGGGCTGTCATAGACTTCAATGGCAGAAGAAGAATAATAATAATAATAATAAATATAGCTGCTAGCAGCCATCACGGGGCCAAGCACAAGGAGGGCATTAAATGTCATGCCGACATGGCTGGCATCATCAGACCAACGGCAGTAGGAATCTAAAGACATTTCAATATGACTTAAGTCTAAATGGCTGAAAAATCAACAATACGGTCTTTAGTAATTTGATTTAATGGTTTATCACATTCAACCAACAGGCAGCACTGAAACCAAATTGTAGTGTCAATTCATGTGGTACATTGAGAGTGTGGTGACATTGACACATGCAAAGTTTGCTTTCAATTGGGTAAACCATTGCTGACAGAGCACTAAAGTCATGTGTTTGTTAAACATAGCATCTTATAAGAAAAATCGAAATGGCAGATGCTCAAAATGGCCGATATGGGAAAATTTGGTATCACAGGACTCGGCATGACCCACTGGATCTAAAGACAGCAGTTTCATGATTTTTAGACAAAGCGTTCAGGAGTTATAATCAAAAATGTCAGTTTTTTTATATCTCCTGACCACTAGGGGGCAGAACGCCAAAACTCTGCAGGTAGCCTCAGACCATGATTGACATAACACACACGTAGTTTGGTCAGAAAACACTAATGCGTTGCGGAGATAAAGCCTCAATTTCATTTTTGCAACCATTACGTCGGATTCTTTCGCGAGTTATTCGTAAACGGTTTGACATATCAACTTTCTTTGGATAACTTTTTGTCATGATGGTCTGGAGATGATGTGGTTTAATTTTGGTGAAAATTGGACAAACGGTCTGGGAGGAGTTCGAAAAAGTAGGTTTTTAAAGAAAAACAACATGGTGGACAAGAAGTTTGGCCGACTATGACAAATTTGGTATCTGTGTTCTTGGTTTGACCCAAGGAACGTATAAAGATAATTTGTTTTACCATAGGTTAACGCGCTCAAAAGTTATTACCATATTTGTAAATTTGGTTATAATTTTTGACCACAAGGGGGTGCTGCCTCGAAACTTTTTGAGTCGTATCAAGGTTAGGTGCCGAAGACACATATTGAGTTTCGTAACGATACGCCAATATCTTTGTTAAATATAGCAATTTATGACAATATTCAAAATGGCCGACGCTCAAAATGGCCGATATGGGAAAATTTGGTATCGCACGACTTGGCATGATGCACTGAATCTAAAGAGACCAGTTTTATTATTTTTGGCCGAAGCGTTCAGAAGTTATAAGCAAATATTTAACTTTTTCATATCTCCTGACCACTAGGGGGCACCGTGCCAAAACTCTGCAGGTAGCCTCAGATCATGATTGACATAACACACACCTAGTTTGGTCAGAAAACGCTAATGCGTTGCGGAGATAAAGCCTCAATTTCATTTTTGCGACCATTACGTCGGATTCTTTCGCGAGTTATTCGTAAACGGTTTGACATATCAACTTTCTTTGGATAACTTTTTGTCCACATGGTCTGGAGATGATGTGGTTCAATTTTCGTTGAAATCGGAAAAACGGTCTAGGAGGAGTTCGAAAAAGTAGGTTTTTCATAAAATTCAAAATGGCGGGAAAAATTTCATGACGGAAAATGACGTCATAGGGTGCAGTCGAATCGTCTTGAGCCAAGGAATCAGTGGACATAAGAATTTTGTTTCTAGGTCATACGGTTCAAAAGTTATTAGCATAAACGTTAGTTCAACTTTGGACAGTTGGTGGCGCTAGAGATATTGAGTTAGAGACTTCAAATTTGTTATGGTCAATAATTGGACTGTCTTTAATGAGTGTGCCAACTTTCATCATTTTCCCGCATACGGTTCTATGGGCTGCCATAGACTTTCATGGCGGAAGAAGAAGATGAAGAATAATAATAAGAACCGGAACAGAAACAATAGGTGCCTTCGCACCTTCGGTGCTTGGCCCCTAATAATAATAATAAGAACCGGAACAAAAACAATAGGTGCCTCCGCACCTTCGGTGCTTGGCCCCTAAATATAGCTGCTAGCAGCCATCACGGGGCCAAGCGCAAGGAGGGCATTAAATGTCATGCCGACATGGCTGGCATCATCAGACCAACGGCAGTAAGAATCTAAAGACATTTCAATATGACTTAAGTCTAAATGGCTGAAAAATCAACAATACGGTCTTTAGTAGTTCGATTTAATGGTTTATCACGTTCGACCAACAGGCAGCGCTGTAACCAAATTGTAGTGTCAATTCATGTGGTACATTGGGTAAATTGGGTAAACCATGGCTGACAGAGCACTAAAGTCATGTGTTTGTTAAACATAGCATCTTATAAGAAAAATCGAAATGGCAGACGCTCAAAATGCCCGATATGGGAATATTTGCTATCACAGGACTCGGCATGACCCACTGGATCTAAAGAGACCAGTTTCATGATTTTTGGCCAAAGGGTTCAGAAGTTATAAGCAAAAAAGTCAGTTTTTGATAACTCCTGACCACTAGGGGGCACAGCGCCAAAACTCTGCAGGTAGCCTCAAACCATGATTGACATAACACACACCTAGTTTGGTCAGAAAAGGCTAATGCATTGGGGAGATAAAGCCTCAATTTCATTTTGGCGACTTTTACCTCAGATTCTTTCGCGAGTTATTCGTAAACGGTTTGACGAATCAACTTTCTTTATATATCGTTTTGTCCACATTGTCGGGAGATGATGTGGTTCAATTTTCGTGAACATCGGACGAACGGCCTAGGAGGAGTTCGACAAAGTAGGTTTTTCATAAAATTCAAAATGGCGGGAAAATCTTCATGACGGAAAATGACGTCATAGGGTGCAATCGAATCGTCTTGAGCCAAGGAATCAGTGGACAAAAGAATTTTGTTTCTAGGACATACGGTTCAAAAGTTATTTACGTAAACGTGAGTGCAACTTTGGACAGTTGGTGGCGCTAGAGAGATTGAGTTAGAGACTTCAATTTTGCTATGGTCAATGATTGGACTCTCCTTTATCAGTGTGCCAACTTTTTTTCATTTTCCCGCTTACGGTTCTATGGGCTGTCATAGACTTCAATGGCAGAAGAAGAATAATAATAATAATAATAATAAGAACCGGAACAAAAACAATAGGTGCCTCCGCACCTTCGGTGCTTGGCCCCTAATAATAAATATAGCTGCTAGCAGCCATCACGGGGCCAAGCGCAAGGAGGGCATTATATGTCATGCCGACATGACTGGCATCATCAGACCAACGGCAGTAAAAATCTAAAGACATTTCAATATGACTTAAGTCTAAATGGCTGAAAAACCAACAATACGGTCTTTAGCAATTCGATTTAATGGTTTATCGCATTCAACCAACAGGCAGCGCTGTAACCAAATTGTAGTGTGTGGTACATTGAGAGTGTGGTGACATTGACACATGCAAAGTTTGCTTTCAATTGGGTAAACCATTCCTGACAGAGCACTAAAGTCAAGTGTTTGTTAAACATTGCATCTTATAAGAAAAATCGAAATGGCAGACGCTCAAAATGGCCGATATGGGAATATTTGGTATCACAGGACTCGGCATGACCCACTGGATCTAAAGAGACCAGTTTCATGATTTTTGGCCAAAGGGTTCAGAAGTTATAAGCAAAAAAGTCAGTTTTTGATAACTCCTGACCACTAGGGGGCACAGCGCCAAAACTCTGCAGGTAGCCTCAAACCATGATTGACATAACACACACCTAGTTTGGTCAGAAAAGGCTAATGCATTGGGGAGATAAAGCCTCAATTTCATTTTGGCGACTTTTACCTCAGATTCTTTCGCGAGTTATTCGTAAACGGTTTGTCGAATCAACTTTCTTTATATATCGTTATGTCCACATTGTCGGGAGATGATGTGGTTCAATTTTCGTGAACATCGGACGAACGGCCTAGGAGAAGTTCGACAAAGTAGGTTTTTCATAAAATTCAAAATGGCGGGAAAATTTTCATGACGGAAAATGACGTCATAGGGTGCAATCGAATCGTCTTGAGCCAAGGAATCAGTGGACAAAAGAATTCTGTTTCTAGGACATACGGTGCAAAAGTTATTTACGTAAACGTGAGTGCAACTTTGGACAGTTGGTGGCGCTAGAGAGATTGAGTTAGAGACTTCAATTTTGCTATGGTCAATGATTGGACTCTCCTTTATGAGTGTGCCAACTTTTTTTCATTTTCCCGCTTACGGTTCTATGGGCTGTCATAGACTTCAATGGCAGAAGAAGAATAATAATAATAAATATAGCTGCTAGCAGCCATCACGGGGCCAAGCGCAAGGAGGGCATTAAATGTCATGCCGACATGACTGGCATCATCAGACCAACGGCAGTAAGAATCTAAAGACATTTCAATATGACTTAAGTCTAAATGGCTGAAAAACCAACAATACGGTCTTTAGCAATTCGATTTAATGGTTTATCGCATTCAACCAACAGGCAGCGCTGTAACCAAATTGTAGTGTGTGGTACATTGAGAGTGTGGTGACATTGACACATGCAAAGTTTGCTTTCAATTGGGTAAACCATTGCTGACAGCACTAAAGTCATGTGTTTGTTAAACATAGCATCTTATAAGAAAAATCGAAATGGCAGATGCTCAAAATGGCCGATATGGGAAAATGTGGTATCACAGGACTCGGCATGACCAACTGGATCTAAAGACAGCAGTTTCATGATTTTTAGACAAAGCGTTCAGGAGTTATAATCAAAAATGTCAGTTTTTTAATATCTCCTGACCACTAGGGGGCAGAGCGCCAAAACTCTGCAGGTAGCCTCAGACCATGATTGACATAACACACACCTAGTTTGGTCAGAAAAGGCTAATGCATTGCGGAGATAAAGCCTCAATTTCAATTTTGCGACCATTACGTCGGATTCTTTCGCGAGTTATTCGTAAACGGTTTGACATATCAACTTTCTTTGGATAACTTTTTGTCATGATGGTCTGGAGATGATGTGGTTCAATTTTGGTGAAAATTGGACAAACGGTCTGGGAGGAGTTCGAAAAAGTAGGTTTTTAAAGAAAAATAACATGGCAAATCGGAGGTTTGGCCGAATATAACATATTTGGTATCTATGGTCTCGGCTTGACCCAATGAACACATTAAGACCATTTGTTTTACAATAGGTTAACGTCATCAAAAGTTATTAGCATATTTGTAAATTTGGTTATAACTTTTGACCACAAGGTGGCGCTGCCCCCAAACTTTTTGTGCCGTATCAAGATTAGGTGCCGAAGACACATATTGAGTTTCGTAACGATACGCCAATCCATTTGTTAAATATAGCAATTTATGACAATATTCAAAATGGCCGACGCTCTAAATGGCCGATATGGGAAAATTTGGTATCGCACGACTCGGCATGATGCACTGAATCTAACGAGACCAGTTTTATGATTTTTGGCCAAAGGGTTCAGGAGTTGTAAGGAAAAATGTCACTTTTTCATATCTCCTGACCACTAGGGGGCAGAGCGCCAAAACTCTGCAGGTAGCCTCAAACCATGATTGACATAACACACACCTAGTTTGGTCAGAAAAGGCTAATGCATTGGGGAGATAAAGCCTCAATTTCATTTTGGCGACTTTTACCTCAGATTCTTTCACGAGTTATTCGTAAACGGTTTGACGAATCAACTTTGTTTATATATCGTTTTGTCAACATTGTCAGGAGATGATGTGGTTCAATTTTCGTGAACATCGG
>JAWRVZ010001469.1:0-25426 GCA_037043235.1 Rhodeus uyekii
CAGTTTTTCATATCTCCTGACCAGTAGGGGGCAGAGCGCCAAAACTCTGCAGGTAGCCTCAGACCATAATTGACATAACACACACCTAGTTTGGTCAGAAAAGGCAAATGCATTACGGAGATAAAGCCTCAATTTCATTTTAGCGACTATTACCTCAGATTCTTTTGTGAGTTATTCGTAAATGGTTTGACGAACCAACTTCCTTTATATATCGTTTTGTCCACATTGTCTGGAGATGATGTGGTTCAATTTTCGTGAAAATCGGACGAACGGCCTAGGAGGAGTTCGAAAAAGTAGGTTTTTCATAAAATTCAAAATGGCGGGAAAATTTTCATGACGGAAAATGACGTCATAGGGTGCAATTGAATCGTCTTGAGCCAAGGAATCAGTGGACAAAAGAATTTTGTTTCTAGGACATACGGTTCAAAAGTTATTTACATAAACGTGAGTGCAACTTTGGACAGTTGGTGGCGCTTTAGAGATTGAGTTAGAGACTTCAATTTTGCTATGGTCAATGATTGGACTGTCCTTTATGAGTGTGCCAACTTTTTTTCATTTTCCCGCTTACGGTTCTATGGGCTGTCATAGACTTCAATGGCAGAAGAAGAATAATAATAATAATAATAATAAGAACCGGAACAAAAACAATAGGTGCCTCCGCACCTTCGGTGCTTGGCCCCTAAATATAGCTGCTAGCAGCCATCACGGGGCCAAGCGCAAGGAGGGCATTAAATGTCATGCCGACATGGCTGGCATCATCAGACCAACGGCAGTAAGAATCTAAAGACATTTCAATATGACTTAAGTCTAAATGGCTGAAAAATCAACAATACGGTCTTTAGTAGTTCGATTTAATGGTTTATCACGTTCGACCAACAGGCAGCGCTGTAACCAAATTGTAGTGTCAATTCATGTGGTACATTGGGTAAATTGGGTAAACCATGGCTGACAGAGCACTAAAGTCATGTGTTTGTTAAACATAGCATCTTATAAGAAAAATCGAAATGGCAGACGCTCAAAATGCCCGATATGGGAATATTTGCTATCACAGGACTCGGCATGACCCACTGGATCTAAAGAGACCAGTTTCATGATTTTTGGCCAAAGGGTTCAGAAGTTATAAGCAAAAAAGTCAGTTTTTGATAACTCCTGACCACTAGGGGGCACAGCGCCAAAACTCTGCAGGTAGCCTCAAACCATGATTGACATAACACACACCTAGTTTGGTCAGAAAAGGCTAATGCATTGGGGAGATAAAGCCTCAATTTCATTTTGGCGACTTTTACCTCAGATTCTTTCGCGAGTTATTCGTAAACGGTTTGACGAATCAACTTTCTTTATATATCGTTTTGTCCACATTGTCGGGAGATGATGTGGTTCAATTTTCGTGAACATCGGACGAACGGCCTAGGAGGAGTTCGACAAAGTAGGTTTTTCATAAAATTCAAAATGGCGGGAAAATCTTCATGACGGAAAATGACGTCATAGGGTGCAATCGAATCGTCTTGAGCCAAGGAATCAGTGGACAAAAGAATTTTGTTTCTAGGACATACGGTTCAAAAGTTATTTACGTAAACGTGAGTGCAACTTTGGACAGTTGGTGGCGCTAGAGAGATTGAGTTAGAGACTTCAATTTTGCTATGGTCAATGATTGGACTCTCCTTTATCAGTGTGCCAACTTTTTTTCATTTTCCCGCTTACGGTTCTATGGGCTGTCATAGACTTCAATGGCAGAAGAAGAATAATAATAATAATAATAATAAGAACCGGAACAAAAACAATAGGTGCCTCCGCACCTTCGGTGCTTGGCCCCTAATAATAAATATAGCTGCTAGCAGCCATCACGGGGCCAAGCGCAAGGAGGGCATTAAATGTCATGCCGACATGGCTGGCATCATCAGACCAACGGCAGTAAGAATCTAAAGACATTTCAATATGACTTAAGTCTAAATGGCTGAAAAATCAACAATACGGTCTTTAGTAGTTCGATTTAATGGTTTATCACGTTCGACCAACAGGCAGCGCTGTAACCAAATTGTAGTGTCAATTCATGTGGTACATTGGGTAAATTGGGTAAACCATGGCTGACAGAGCACTAAAGTCATGTGTTTGTTAAACATAGCATCTTATAAGAAAAATCGAAATGGCAGACGCTCAAAATGCCCGATATGGGAATATTTGCTATCACAGGACTCGGCATGACCCACTGGATCTAAAGAGACCAGTTTCATGATTTTTGGCCAAAGGGTTCAGAAGTTATAAGCAAAAAAGTCAGTTTTTGATAACTCCTGACCACTAGGGGGCACAGCGCCAAAACTCTGCAGGTAGCCTCAAACCATGATTGACATAACACACACCTAGTTTGGTCAGAAAAGGCTAATGCATTGGGGAGATAAAGCCTCAATTTCATTTTGGCGACTTTTACCTCAGATTCTTTCGCGAGTTATTCGTAAACGGTTTGACGAATCAACTTTCTTTATATATCGTTTTGTCCACATTGTCGGGAGATGATGTGGTTCAATTTTCGTGAACATCGGACGAACGGCCTAGAAGGAGTTCGACAAAGTAGGTTTTTCATAAAATTCAAAATGGCGGGAAAATCTTCATGACGGAAAATGACGTCATAGGGTGCAATCGAATCGTCTTGAGCCAAGGAATCAGTGGACAAAAGAATTTTGTTTCTAGGACATACGGTTCAAAAGTTATTTACGTAAACGTGAGTGCAACTTTGGACAGTTGGTGGCGCTAGAGAGATTGAGTTAGAGACTTCAATTTTGCTAGTGTCAATGATTGGACTCTCCTTTATCAGTGTGCCAACTTTTTTTCATTTTCCCGCTTACGGTTCTATGGGCTGTCATAGACTTCAATGGCAGAAGAAGAATAATAATAAATATAGCTGCAAGCAGCCATGACGGGGCCAAGCATTAGGAGGGCATTAAATGTTATGCCGACATGGCTGGCAGCATCAGACCAACAGCAGTAAGCATCTAAAGACATACCAATATGACTTCAGTCTAAATGGCTGAAAAATCATCAATACGGTCTTTAGCAATTCAATGTAATGGTTTATCACGTTCGATAACTCAGCGCTGTAACCAAACTGATGTGTCAAATCATGTGGTATATCCAGAGTGAGGTGACAATGACACATGCAAAGTTTGGTGTCAATAGGGTAAAGCATTGCTGACATCCAGCTTTAAAGTCATGTGTTTGTTAAGCATAGCATTTCATGACAAAATTCTAAATAGCTGACGCTGAAAATGGCCGATATGGGAAAATTTGGTATCGCACGACTCGGCATGATGCCCTGAATCTAAAGACAGCAGTTTCATGATTTTTGGACAAAGCATTCAGGAGTTATAATCAAAAATGTCAGTATTTTATATCTCCTGACCACTAGGGGGCAGAGCGCCAAAACTCTGCAGGTAGCCTCAGATCATGATTGACATGACACACAGAAAGTTTGGTCAGAATACGCTAATGCGTTGCGGAGATATAGCCTCGCTTTATTTGGTGGCCATTTTGTCAAATTTGTTCGCAATTTTATCGAAACCTGTTTGACGAATCAACTTTATTTTAATAACTTTTTGTCAGCATGGTCTGAAGATGTTATGATTCAATTTTGGTGAAAATTGGACAAACGGTGTGGGAGGAGTTCGAAAAAGTAGGTTTTTAAAGAAAAACAACATGGCGGACAGGAAGTTTGGCCGACTATGACAAATTTGGTATCTGTGTTCTCGGTTTGACCCAAGGAACGTATAAAGACAACTTATTTTACCATAGGTTAACGTGTTCAAAAGTTATTAGCATTTTTGCAAATTTGTTTATAACTTTTGACCACAAGGTGGCGCTGCCTCGAAACTTTTTGTGTTGTATCAGGCCCAGATGCCGAAGACACATATCGAGTTTCGTAACGATACACCAATGTGTTTGTTAAATATAGCAATTTATGACAAAATTCAAAATGGCCGACCCTCAAAATGGCCGATATGGGAAAATTTGGTATTGCACGACTCGGCATGATGCCCTGAATCTAACGAGACCAGTTTTATGATTTTTGATCGAAGCGTTCAGAAGTTATAAGCAAATATTTCAATTTTTCATATCTCCAGACCACTAGGGGGCAGAGCGCCAAATCTCCGCAGGTAGCCTCAGACCATCATTGCCATAACACACACCAAGTTTGGTCAGAATACGCTAATGCGTTGCAGAGATAAAGCCTCGCTTTCATTTCTGCGGCCATTTTGTCGAATTCATTCGCAAGTTATTCGTAAACGGTTTGACAAATAAACTTTCTTTTAATAACTTTTTGTACGCATAGTCTGGAGATGATGTGGTTCAATTTTCGTGAAAATCGGACAAACGGCCTAGGAGGAGTTCGAAAAAGTAGGTTTTTCGTAAAATTCAAAATGGCGGGAAAATTTTCATGACGGAAAATGACGTCATAGGGTGCAATCGAATCGTCTTGAGCCAAGGAATTAGTGGACGAAAGAATTTTGTTTCTAGGACATACGGTTCAAGAGTTATTTACGTAAACGTGAGTGCAACTTTGGACAGTTGGTGGCGCTAGAGACATTGAGTTAGAGACTTCAAATTTGCTATGGTCAATGATTGGCTTGTCCTCTATCAGTGTGCCAAATTTTATCATTTTCCCGCAAACGGTTCTATGGCCTTACATAGACTTCCATGGCGGAAGAAGAAGAAGAAGAAGAAGAAGAAGATGAATAATAATAATAAAGAACCGGAACAATTACAATAGGTGCCTCCGCACCTTCGGTGCTTGGCCCCTAAATATAGCTGCTAGCAGCCATCACGGGGCCAAGCGCAAGGAGGGCATTAAATGTCATGCCGACATGGCTGGCATCATCAGACCAACAGCAGTAAGAATCTAAAGACATTTCAATATGACTTAAGTCTAAATGGCTGAAAAATCAACAATAGGGTCTTTAGTAATTCGATTTAATGGTTTATCACATTCAACCAACAGGCAGCGCTGTAACCACATTGTAGTGTCAATTCATGTGGTACATTGAGAGTGTGGTGACATTGACACATGCAAAGTTTGCTTTCAATTGGGTAAACCGTTGCTGACAGAGCACTAAAGTCATGTGTTTGTTAAACATAGAATCTTATAAGAAAAATCGAAATGGCAGACGCTCAAAATGGCCGATATGGGAAAATTTGGTATCACAGGACTCGGCATGACCCACTGGATCTAAAGAGACCAGTTTCATGATTTTTGGCCAAAGGGTTCAGGAGTTATAAGCAAAAAAGTCAGTTTTTTAATATCTCCTGACCACTAGGGGGCAGAGCGCCAAAACTCTGCAGGTAGCCTCAAACCATGATTGACATAACACACACCTAGTTTGGTCAGAAAAGGCTAATGCATTGGGGAGATAAAGCCTCAATTTCATTTTGGCGACTTTTACCTCAGATTCTTTCACGAGTTATTCGTAAACGGTTTGACGAATCAACTTTGTTTATATATCGTTTTGTCAACATTGTCAGGAGATGATGTGGTTCAATTTTCGTGAACATCGGACGAACGGCCTAGGAGGAGTTCGACAAAGTAGGTTTTTCATAAAATTCAAAATGGCGGGAAAATTTTCATGACGGAAAATGACGTCATAGGGTGCAATCGAATCGTCTTGAGCCAAGGAATCAGTGGACAAAAGAATTTTGTTTCTAGGACATACGGTTCAAAAGTTATTTACGTAAACGTGAGTGCAACTTTGGACAGTTGGTGGCGGTAGAGAGATTGAGTTAGAGACTTCAATTTTGCTATGGTCAATGATTAGACTCTCCTTTATGAGTGTGCCAACTTTTTTTCATTTTCCCGCTTACGGTTCTATGGGCTGTCATAGACTTCAATGGCAGAAGAAGAATAATAATAATAAATAGCTGCAAGCAGCCATGATGGGGCCAAGCACAAGGAGGGCATTAAATGTCATGCCGACATGGCTAGCAGCATCAGACCAATGGCAGAAAGCATCTAAAGACATTTCAATATGACTTCAGTCTAAATGGCTGAAAAATCATCAATAAGGTCTTTAGTAATTCGATTTAACGATTTATCACATTGAACCAACAGGCAGCGCTGTAACCAAATTGATGTGTCAAATCATGTGGCATATCCAGAGTGAGGTGACAATGACACATGCAAAGTTTGGTGTCAATAGGGTAAAGCATTGATGAAACACAGCTTTAAAGTCATGTGTTTAAGTATACCTTTTCATGACAAAATTCTAAATAGCCGACGCTGAAAAAGGCCGATATGGGAAAATTTGGTATCGCAGGACTCAGCATAATGCACTGAATCTAAAGACAGCAGTTTCATGATTTTTGGACAAAGGAATTCAGGAGTTATAATCAAAAAATGTCAGTTTTTCATATCTCCTGACCACTAGGGGGCAGAGCGCCAAAACTCTGCAGGTAGCCTCAGATCATGATTGACATCACACACAGAACGTTTGGTCAGAATACGCTAATGCGTTGCAGAGATATAGCCTCGCATTATTTGGTGGCCATTTGGTCAAATTCGTTCGCATTTTTATCGAAACCTGTTTGACGAATCAACTTTATTTTAATAATTTTTTGTCAGCATGGTCTGAAGATGTTATGATTCAATTTTGGTGAAAATTGGACAAACGGTGTGGGAGGAGTTCGAAAAAGTAGGTTTTTAAAGAAAAACAACATGGCGGACAGGAAGTTTGGCCGACTATGACAAATTTGGTATCTATGTTCTCGGTTTGACCCAAGGAACGTATAAAGACAACTTATTTTACCAAAGGTTAACGTGTTCAAAAGTTATTAGTATTTTTGTAAATTTAGTTATAACTTTTGACCACAAGGTGGCGCTGCCTCGAAACTTTTTGTGTTGTATCAGGCCCAGATGCCGAAGACACATATCGAGTTTCGTAACGATACGCCAATGTTTTTGTTAAATATAGCAATTTATGACAAAATTCAAAATGGCCGACCCTCAAAATGGCCGATATGGGAAAATTTTGTATCGCACAACTCGGCATGATGCCCTGAATCTAACGAGACCAGTTTTATGATTTTTGGTCGAAGCATTCAGAAGTTATAAGCAAATATTTCACTTTTTCATATCTCCAGACCACTAGGTGGCAGAGCGCCAAAACTCTGCATGTCGCCTCAGACCATGATTGACATAACACACACCAAGTTTGGTCAGAATACGCTAATGCGTTGCGGAGATATAGCCTCGCTTTCATTTCTACGGCCATTTTGTCGAATTCTTTCGCAAGTTATTCGTAAACGAGTTGACAAATCAACTTTCTTTTAATAACTTTTTGTCAGCATGGTCTGGAGATGATGTGGTTCAATTTTCGTGAAAATCGGACAAACGGCCTAGGAGGAGTTCGAAAAAGTAGGTTTTTCATAAAATTCAAAATGGCGGGAAAATTTTCATGACGGAAAATGACGTCATAGGGTGCAATCGAATCGTCTTGAGCCAAGGAATTAGTGGACGAAAGAATTTGGTTTCTAGGACATACGGTTCAAAAGTTATTTACGTAAACGTGAGTGCAAATTTGGACAGTTGGTGGCGCTATAGAGATTGAGTTAGAAACTTCAAATTTGCTATGGTCAATTATTGGACTGTCCTCTATTTGTGTGCCAAATTTCATAACTTTCCCGCAATCGGTTCTATGGGCTGTCATAGACTTCAATGGCGGAAGAAGAAGATGAATAATAATAATAATAGGAACTGGAACAAAAACAATAGGTGCCTTCGCACCTTCGGTGCTTGGCCCCTAATAAGAACGAGAACGATTACAATAGGTGCCTCCGCACCTTCGGTGCTTGGCCCCTAATAATAATAATAAGAAGAACGAGAACGATTACAATAGGTGCCTCCGCACCTTCGGTGCTTGGCCCCTAATAATAAGAACCGGAACAAAAACAATAGGTGCCTCCGCACCTTCGGTGCTTGGCCCCTAATAACAAGCAGCCATGACGGGGCCAAGCACAAGGAGGAATGTAAATGTCATGTCGACATGGCTGGCAGCATCAGACCAATGGCAGAAAGCATCTAAAGACATTTCAATATGACTTCAGTCTAAATTGCTGAAAAATCATCAATACGGTCTTTAGTAATTCGATTTAACGGTTTATCACGTTCGACCAACAGGAAGCGCTGTAACCAAATTCAAATCAAATCATGTGGTATATCCAGAGTGAGGTGACAATGACACATGCAAAGTTTGGTGTCAATAGGGTAAAGCATTGATGACATACAGCTTTAAAGTCGTGTTTGTTAAGCATAGCATTTCATGACAAAATTCTACATTGCTGACGCTGAAAATGGCCGATATGGGAAAATTTGGTATCGCAGGACTCGGCATGATGCACTGAATCTATAGACAGCAGTTTTATGATTTTTGGACAAAGCATTCAGGAGTTATAATCAAAAATGTTAGTGTTTCATATCTCCTGACCACTAGGAGGCAGAGCGCCAAAACTCTGCAGGTAGCCTCAGATCATGATTGACATGACACACAGAAAGTTTGGTCAGAATACGAAAATGCGTTGCGGAGATATAGCCTCTCTTTATTTGGTGGCCATTTGGTCAAATTCGTTCGCAATTTTATCGAAACCTGTTTGACGAATCAATTTCATTTTAATAACTTTTTGTCAACATGGTCTGAAGATGTTATGATTCAATTTTGGTGAAAATTAGATAAACGGTGTGGGAGGAGTTCGAAAAAGTAGGTTTTTAAAGAAAAACAACATGGCGGACAGGAAGTTTGGCCGACTATGACAAATTTGGTATCTGTGTTCTCGGTTTGACCCAAGGAATGTATAAAGACAACTTATTTTACCATAGGTTAACGTATTCAAAAGTTATTAGCATTTTGGTAAATTTGTTTATAACTTTTGACCACAAGGTGGCGCTGTCTCGAAACTTTTTGTGTTGTATCAGGCCCTGGTGCCGAAGACACATATCGAGTTACGTAACGATACGCCAATGTGTTTGTTAAATATAGCAATTTATAACAAAATTCAAAATGGCCGACGCTCAAAATGGCCGATATGGGAAAATTTGGTATCCCACGACTCGGCATGATGCCCTGAATCTAACGAGACCAGTTTTATGATTTTTGGCCAAATCGTTCAGAAGTTATAAGCAAATATTTCACTTTATCCATATCTCCAGACCACTAGGAGGCGCTGCACCAAATCTCTGCACATAGCCTCAGACCATGACTGTCGTAACACACACCAAGTTTGGTCAGAATACGCTAATGCGTTGCGCAGATATAGCCTCGCTTTCATTTCTGCGGCCATTTTCTCAAATTCTTTCGCAAGTTATTCGTAAACGGTAAGACAAATCAACTTTCTTTTAATAACTTTTTGTCAGCATGGTCTGGAGATGATGTGGTTCAATTTTCGTGAAAATCGGACAAACGGCCTAGGAGGAGTTCGAAAAAGTAGGTTTTTCGTAAAATTCAAAATGGCGGGAAAATTTTCATGACGGAAAATGACGTCATAGGGTGCAATCGAATCGTCTTGAGCCAAGGAATCAGTGGACGAAAGAATTTTGTTTCTAGGACATACGGTTCAAGAGTTATTTACGTAAACGTGAGTGCAACTTTGGACAGGTGGTGGCGCTAGAGACATTGAGTTAGAGACTTCAAATTTGCTATGGTCAATGATTGGCTTGTCTTCTATCAGTGTGCCAAATTTTATAATTTTCCCGCAAACGGTTCTATGGCCTGCCATAGACTCCCATGGCGGAAGCGGAAGAAGCGGAAGAATAATAATAATAAGAACCGGAACAAAAACAATAGGTGCCTCCGCACCTTCGGTGCTTGGCCCCTAATAATAATAATAAGAACCGGAACAAAAACAATAGGTGCCTCCGCACCTTCGGTGCTTGGCCCCTAATAAGAACCGGAACAAAAACAATAGGTGCCTCCGCACCTTCGGTGCTTGGCCCCTAATAATAATAATAAAGAACCGGAACGGAAACAATAGGTGCCTCCGCACCTTCGGTGCTTGGCCCCTAAATATAGCTGCTAGCAGCCATCACGGGGCCAAGCGCAAGGAGGTCATTAAATGTCATGCCGACATGGCTGGCATCATCAGACCAACGGCAGTAAGAATCTAAAGACACTTCAATATGACTTAAGTCTAAATGGCTGAAAAATCAACAACACGGTCTTTAGTAATTCGATTTAATGGTTTATCACGTTCAACCAACAGGCAGCGCTGTAACCAAATTGTAGTGTCAATTCATGTGGTACATTGAGAGTGTGGTGACATTGACACATGCAAAGTTTGCTTTCAATTGGGTAAACCATTGCTGACAGAGCACTAAAGTCATGTGTTTGTTAAACATAGCATCTTATAAGAAAAATCGAAATGGCAGACGCTCAAAATGGCCGATATGGGAAAATTTGGTATCACAGGGCTCGGCATGACCCACTGGATCTAAAGACAGCAGTTTCATGATTTTTAGACAAAGCGTTCAGGAGTTATAATCAAAAATGTCAGTTTTTTAATATCTCCTGACCACTAGGGGGCAGAGCGCCAAAACTCGGCAGGTAGCCTCAGATCATGATTGACATAACACACACCTAGTTTGGTCAGAAAACACTAATGCGTTGCGGAGATAAAGCCTCAATTTCATTTTTGCGACCATTACGTCGGATTCTTTCGCGAGTTATTCGTAAACGGTTTGACATATCAACTTTCTTTGGATAACTTTTTGTCAGGATGGTCTGGAGATGATGTGGTTTAATTTTGGTGAAAATTGGACAAACGGTCTGGGAGGAGTTCGAAAAAGTAGGTTTTTAAAGAAAAACAACATGGTGGACAAGAAGTTTGGCCGACTATGACAAATTTGGTATCTATGTTCTTGGTTTGACCCAAGGAACGTATAAAGATAATTTGTTTTACCATAGGTTAACGCACTCAAAAGTTATTAGCATATTTGTAAATTTGGTTATAATTTTTGACCACAAGGGGGTGCTGCCTCGAAACTTTTTGAGTCGTATCAAGGTTAGGTGCCGAAGACACATATTGAGTTTCGTAATGATACGCCAATATCTTTGTTAAATATAGCAATTTATGACAATATTCAAAATGGCCGACGCTCAAAATGGCTGATATGGGAAAATTTGGTATCGCACGACTCGGCATGATGCACTGAATCTAAAGAGACCAGTTTTATTATTTTTGGCCAAAGCGTTCAGAAGTTATAAGCAAATATTTAACTTTTTCATATCTCCTGACCACTAGGGGGCACAGCGCCAAAACTCTGCAGGTAGCCTCAGATCATGATTGACATAACACACACCTAGTTTGGTCAGAAAACGCTAATGCGTTGCGGAGATAAAGCCTCAATTTCATTTTTGCGACCATTACGTCGGATTCTTTCGCGAGTTATTCGTAAACTGTTTGACATATCAACTTTCTTTGGATAACTTTTTGTCCACATGGTCTGGAGATGATGTGGTTCAATTTTCGTTGAAATCGGAAAAACGGCCTAGGAGGAGTTCGAAAAAGTAGGTTTTTCATAAAATTCAAAATGGCGGGAAAAATTTCATGACGGAAAATGACGTCATAGGGTGCAATCGAATCGTCTTGAGCCAAGGAATCAGTGGACATAAGAATTTTGTTTCTAGGTCATACGGTTCAAAAGTTATTAGCATAAACGTTAGTTCAACTTTGGACAGTTGGTGGCGCTAGAGATATTGAGTTAGAGACTTCAAATTTGTTATGGTCAATGATTGGACTGTCTTTAATGAGTGTGCCAACTTTTTTTCATTTTCCCGCTTACGGTTCTATGGGCTGTCATAGACTCCCATGGCGGAAGAAGATGAAGAATAAATATAGCTGCTAGCAGCCATCACGGGGCCAAGCGCAAGGAGGGCATTAAATGTCATGCCGACATGGCTGGCATCATCAGACCAACGGCAGTAAGAATCTAAAGAGATTTCAATATGACTTAAGTCTAAATGGCTGAAAAATCAACAATACGGTCTTTAGTATTTCGATTTAATGGTTTATCACATTCAACCAACAGGCAGCGCTGTAACCAAATTGTAGTG
This sequence comes from Rhodeus uyekii, assembly GCA_037043235.1. NCBI lineage: Eukaryota > Metazoa > Chordata > Actinopteri > Cypriniformes > Acheilognathidae > Rhodeus > Rhodeus uyekii. The sequence continues at coordinate 12,081 of JAWRVZ010001469.1, forward strand.
TCAATTCATGTGGTACATTGAGAGTGTGGTGACATTGACACATGCAAAGTTTGCTTTCAATTGGGTAAACCATTGCTGACAGACCACTAAAGTCATGTGTTTGTTAAACATAGCATCTTATAAGAAAAATCGAAATGGCAGACGCTCAAAATGGCCGATATGGGAATATTTGGTATCACAGGACTCGGCATGACCCACTGGATCTAAAGAGACCAGTTTCATGATTTTTGGACAAAGCGTTCAGGAGTTATAATCAAAAATGACAGTTTTTCATATCTCCTGACCAGTAGGGGGCAGAGCGCCAAAACTCTGCAGGTAGCCTCAGACCATAATTGACATAACACACACCTAGTTTGGTCAGAAAAGGCAAATGCATTACGGAGATAAAGCCTCAATTTCATTTTAGCGACTATTACCTCAGATTCTTTTGTGAGTTATTCGTAAATGGTTTGACGAACCAACTTCCTTTATATATCGTTTTGTCCACATTGTCTGGAGATGATGTGGTTCAATTTTCGTGAAAATCGGACGAACGGCCTAGGAGGAGTTCGAAAAAGTAGGTTTTTCATAAAATTCAAAATGGCGGGAAAATTTTCATGACGGAAAATGACGTCATAGGGTGCAATTGAATCGTCTTGAGCCAAGGAATCAGTGGACAAAAGAATTTTGTTTCTAGGACATACGGTTCAAAAGTTATTTACATAAACGTGAGTGCAACTTTGGACAGTTGGTGGCGCTTTAGAGATTGAGTTAGAGACTTCAATTTTGCTATGGTCAATGATTGGACTGTCCTTTATGAGTGTGCCAACTTTTTTTCATTTTCCCGCTTACGGTTCTATGGGCTGTCATAGACTTCAATGGCAGAAGAAGAATAATAATAAATATAGCTGCTAGCAGCCATCACGGGGCCAAGCGCAAGGAGGGCATTAAATGTCATGCCGACATGGCTGGCATCATCAGACCAACGGCAGTAAGAATCTAAAGACATTTCAATATGACTTAAGTCTAAATGGCTGAAAAATCAACAATACGGTCTTTAGTAGTTCGATTTAATGGTTTATCACGTTCGACCAACAGGCAGCGCTGTAACCAAATTGTAGTGTCAATTCATGTGGTACATTGGGTAAATTGGGTAAACCATGGCTGACAGAGCACTAAAGTCATGTGTTTGTTAAACATAGCATCTTATAAGAAAAATCGAAATGGCAGACGCTCAAAATGCCCGATATGGGAATATTTGCTATCACAGGACTCGGCATGACCCACTGGATCTAAAGAGACCAGTTTCATGATTTTTGGCCAAAGGGTTCAGAAGTTATAAGCAAAAAAGTCAGTTTTTGATAACTCCTGACCACTAGGGGGCACAGCGCCAAAACTCTGCAGGTAGCCTCAAACCATGATTGACATAACACACACCTAGTTTGGTCAGAAAAGGCTAATGCATTGGGGAGATAAAGCCTCAATTTCATTTTGGCGACTTTTACCTCAGATTCTTTCGCGAGTTATTCGTAAACGGTTTGACGAATCAACTTTCTTTATATATCGTTTTGTCCACATTGTCGGGAGATGATGTGGTTCAATTTTCGTGAACATCGGACGAACGGCCTAGGAGGAGTTCGACAAAGTAGGTTTTTCATAAAATTCAAAATGGCGGGAAAATCTTCATGACGGAAAATGACGTCATAGGGTGCAATCGAATCGTCTTGAGCCAAGGAATCAGTGGACAAAAGAATTTTGTTTCTAGGACATACGGTTCAAAAGTTATTTACGTAAACGTGAGTGCAACTTTGGACAGTTGGTGGCGCTAGAGAGATTGAGTTAGAGACTTCAATTTTGCTATGGTCAATGATTGGACTCTCCTTTATCAGTGTGCCAACTTTTTTTCATTTTCCCGCTTACGGTTCTATGGGCTGTCATAGACTTCAATGGCAGAAGAAGAATAATAATAATAATAAATATAGCTGCTAGCAGCCATCACGGGGCCAAGCGCAAGGAGGGCATTATATGTCATGCCGACATGACTGGCATCATCAGACCAACGGCAGTAAAAATCTAAAGACATTTCAATATGACTTAAGTCTAAATGGCTGAAAAACCAACAATACGGTCTTTAGCAATTCGATTTAATGGTTTATCGCATTCAACCAACAGGCAGCGCTGTAACCAAATTGTAGTGTGTGGTACATTGAGAGTGTGGTGACATTGACACATGCAAAGTTTGCTTTCAATTGGGTAAACCATTCCTGACAGAGCACTAAAGTCAAGTGTTTGTTAAACATTGCATCTTATAAGAAAAATCGAAATGGCAGACGCTCAAAATGGCCGATATGGGAATATTTGGTATCACAGGACTCGGCATGACCCACTGGATCTAAAGAGACCAGTTTCATGATTTTTGGCCAAAGGGTTCAGAAGTTATAAGCAAAAAAGTCAGTTTTTGATAACTCCTGACCACTAGGGGGCACAGCGCCAAAACTCTGCAGGTAGCCTCAAACCATGATTGACATAACACACACCTAGTTTGGTCAGAAAAGGCTAATGCATTGGGGAGATAAAGCCTCAATTTCATTTTGGCGACTTTTACCTCAGATTCTTTCGCGAGTTATTCGTAAACGGTTTGTCGAATCAACTTTCTTTATATATCGTTATGTCCACATTGTCGGGAGATGATGTGGTTCAATTTTCGTGAACATCGGACGAACGGCCTAGGAGGAGTTCGACAAAGTAGGTTTTTCATAAAATTCAAAATGGCGGGAAAATTTTCATGACGGAAAATGACGTCATAGGGTGCAATCGAATCGTCTTGAGCCAAGGAATCAGTGGACAAAAGAATTCTGTTTCTAGGACATACGGTGCAAAAGTTATTTACGTAAACGTGAGTGCAACTTTGGACAGTTGGTGGCGCTAGAGAGATTGAGTTAGAGACTTCAATTTTGCTATGGTCAATGATTGGACTCTCCTTTATGAGTGTGCCAACTTTTTTTCATTTTCCCGCTTACGGTTCTATGGGCTGTCATAGACTTCAATGGCAGAAGAAGAATAATAATAATAATAATAATAAGAACCGGAACAAAAACAATAGGTGCCTCCGCACCTTCGGTGCTTGGCCCCTAATAATAAGAACCGGAACAAAAACAATAGGTGCCTCCGCACCTTCGGTGCTTGGCCCCTAATAAATATAGCTGCTAGCAGCCATCACGGGGCCAAGCGCAAGGAGGGCATTAAATGTCATGCCGACATGGCTGGCATCATCAGACCAACGGCAGTAAGAATCTAAAGACATTTCAATATGACTTAAGTCTAAATGGCTGAAAAACCAACAATACGGTCTTTAGCAATTCGATTTAATGGTTTATCACATTCAACCAACAGGCAGCGCTGTAACCAAATTGTAGTGTCAATTCATGTGGTACATTGAGAGTGTGGTGACATTGACACATGCAAAGTTTGCTTTCAATTGGGTAAACCATTGCTGACAGACCACTAAAGTCATGTGTTTGTTAAACATAGCATCTTACAAGAAAAATCGAAATGGCAGACGCTCAAAATGGCCGATATGGGAAAATTTGGTATCACAGGACTCGGCATGACCCACTGGATCTAAAGAGACCAGTTTCATGATTTTTAGACAAAGCGTTCAGGAGTTATAATCAAAAATGTCAGTTTTTTGATATCTCCTGACCACTAGGGGGCAGAGCGCCAAATCTCTGCAGGTAGCCTCAAACCATGATTGACATAACACACACCTAGTTTGGTCAGAAAACGCTAATGCGTTGCGGAGATAAAGCCTCAATTTCATTTTTGCAACCATTACGTCAGATTCTTTCGCGAGTTATTCGTAAACGGTTTGACATATCAACTTTCTTTGGATAACTTTTTGTCAAGATGGTCTGGAAATGATGTGGTTTAATTTTGTTGAAAATTGGACAAACGGTCTGGGAGGAGTTCGAAAAAGTAGGTTTTTAAAGAAAAACAACATGGTGGACAAGAAGTTTGGCCGACTATGACAAATTTGGTATCTGTGTTCTCGGTTTGACCCAAGGAACGTATAAAGATAATTTGTTTTACCATAGGTTAACGCACTCAAAAGTTATTAGCATATTTGTATATTTGGTTATAATTTTTGACCACAAGGGGGTGCTGCCTCGAAACTTTTTGAGTCGTATCAAGGTTAGGTGCCGAAGACACATATTGAGTTTCGTAACGATACGCCAATATCTTTGTTAAATATAGCAATTTATGACAATATTCAAAATGGCCGACGCTCAAAATGGCCGATATGGGAAAATTTGGTATCGCACTACTCGGCATGATGCACTGAATCTAAAGAGACCAGTTTTATTATTTTTGGCCAAAGCGTTCAGAAGTTATAATCAAATATTTAACTTTTTCATATCTCTTGACCACTAGGGGGCACAGCGCCAAAACTCTGCAGGTAGCCTCAGATCATGATTGACATAACACACACCTAGTTTGGTCAGAAAACGCTAATGCGTTGCGGAGATAAAGCCTCAATTTCATTTTTGCGACCATTACGTCGGATTCTTTCGCGAGTTATTCGTAAACGGTTTGACATATCAACTTTCTTTGGATAACTTTTTGTCCACATTGTCTGGAGATGATGTGGTTCAATTTTCGTTGAAATCGGAAAAACGGCCTAGGAGGAGTTCGAAAAAGTAGGTTTTTCGTAAAATTCAAAATGGCGGGAAAATTTTCATGACGGAAAATGACGTCATAGGGTGCAATCGAATCGTCATGAGCCAAGGAATTAGTGGACGAAAGAATTTTTTTTCTAGGTCATACGGTTCAAGAGTTATTTACGTAAACGTGAGTGCAACTTTGGACAGTTGGTGGCGCTAGAGAGATTGAGTTAGAGACTTCAATTTTGCTATGGTCAATGATTGGACTGTCCTTTATGAGTGTGCCAACTTTTTTTCATTTTCCCGCTTACGGTTCTATGGGCTGTCATAGACTTCAATGGCAGAAGAAGAATAATAATAATAAATATAGCTGCAAGCAGCAATGACGGGGCCAAGCACAAACAGGGCAATGACGTGGATGGCAGCAACAGACCAATTAAAGTAAATGCATTTTAAAATGAATTTAGGCTAAATGGCTGAAAAATCATTAATACAGATACTGTAATTTGATTTAATAGTTTATCGCTTTGGACCAATAGATGGCGCTGTGTCCAAATTGTTAGAATGTGGTCCGAGTAATGTCACAATTAAATGTGCAAAGTTTGGTGTTATTTGGACAAAACATTACTGACATAGAGCATTAAAGTCATTTTCTCATCACTACCTCAAATTTGTAATTGTGGTATACGAAAACGGTTTTGTCTATTGACACGAAATCCATAACTTTTTGTCAGCACTGTCTGAAGATGATACGATTTGATTTTGGTGAAAATCGGACAAACGGTCTGGGAGGAGTTAGAAAAAGTAAGTTTTTGAAGAAAACAACATGGCGGACAGGAAATTTAGGCAAACTATGTCAAATTTGGTATCTGTGTTCTCGGCGTGACCCAAGGAACATAATAAGATCATTTGTTTTAAAATAGCTTAATGTAATCAAAAGTTATTAGCATTTTTGGAAATTTTGTTATAACTTTTGACCACAAGGTGGCGCTGCCCCGAAACTTTTGGTGTAGATTCAAATCAAGGTCCCAAAGACACATATTGAGTTTCGTAATGACACGCCAATGCGTTTGTAAAATATAGCATTTTACGACAAATTTCAAAATGGCCGACACCCAAAATGGCCGATATGAGAAAATTGGGTATCACATGACTCAGCATGATGCCCTGAATCTAAAGAGACCAGTTTTATGATTTTTGAACAAAGTGTTCAGAAGTTATGAGCAAAAAACTCACTTTTTTATATCTCCTGACCACTAGGGGGCAGTGCGCCAAAACTCTGCAGGTAGCCTCAGATTATGACTACTATGACACACACCAATTTTGGTCTGAATACGCAAATGCGTTGCGGAGATATAGCCTCAAGTTCATTTTTGCGGCAAATTCGTCGAACTCTTTCGCAAGTTTATCAAAAACGGAATGACCAATCAACTTGATTCTCATAACTTTTTGTCTTCATAGTCTGGAGATGATGTGGTTCAATTTTCGTGAAAATCGGACCAACGGCCTGGGAGGAGTTCGAAAAAGTTTGTTTTTCATAAAATTCAAAATTGCGGAAAAATTTTCATGACGGAAAATGACGTCATAGGGTGCAATCGAATCGGCTTGAGCCAAGGAATCAGTGGACAAAGGAATTTTGTTTCTAGCCCTTATGGTTCAAGAGTTATTAGCATAAATGTAAGTGTAACTTTGGACAGTTGGTGGCGCTAGAGGGATTGAGGTAGAGACTCCAAAATTGGTGTGGTCAATGATTGGACTGTCCTCTATGTGTGTGCCAAATTTCATCATTTTCCCGCTTACGGTTCTATGGGCTGCCATTGACTTCTGGGTGGAAGAAGAATAATAATAATAATAATAATAATAAGAACGAGAACGATTACAATAGGTGCCTCCGCACCTTCGGTGCTTGGCCCCTAATAATAATAAGAACCGGAACAAAAACAATAGGTGCCTCCGCACCTTCGGTGCTTGGCCCCTAATAATAATAAGAACCGGAACAAAAACAATAGGTGCCTCCGCACCTTCGGTGCTTGGCCCCTAATAATAAATATAGCTGCTAGCAGCCATCACGGGGCCAAGCGCAAGGAGGGCATTAAATGTCATGCCGACATGACTGGCATCATCAGATCAACGGCAGTAAAAATCTAAAGACATTTCAATATGGCTTAAGTCTAAATGGCTGAAAAACCAACAATACGGTCTTTAGCAATTCGATTTAATGGTTTATCGCATTCAACCAACAGGCAGCGCTGTAACCAAATTGTAGTGTGTGGTACATTGAGAGTGTGGTGACATTGACACATGCAAAGTTTGCTTTCAATTGGGTAAACCATTGCTGACAGAGCACTAAAGTCAAGTGTTTGTTAAACATAGCATCTTATAAGAAAAATCGAAATGGCAGACGCTCAAAATGGCCGATATGGGAATATTTGGTATCACAGGACTCGGCATGACCCACTGGATCTAAAGAGACCAGTTTCATGATTTTTGGCCAAAGGGTCCAGAAGTTATAAGCACAAAAGTCAGTTTTTCATAACTCCTGACCACTAGGGGGCACAGCGCCAAAACTCTGCAGGTAGCCTCAAACCATGATTGACATAATACACACCTAGTTTGGTCAGAAAAGGCTAATGCATTGCGGAGATAAAGCCTCAAATTCATTTTGGCGACTTTTACCTCGGATTCTTTCGCGAGTTATTCGTAAACAGTTTGACGAATAAACTTTCTTTATATACCGTTTTGTCCACATTGTCTGGAGATGATGTGGTTCAATTTTCGTGAAAATCGGACGAACGGCCTAGGAGGAGTTCGAAAAAGTAGGTTTTTCATAAAATTCAAAATGGCGGGAAAATTTTCATGACGGAAAATGACGTCATAGGGTGCATTCGAATCGTCTTGAGCCAAGGAATCAGTGGACAAAATAATTTTGTTTCTAGGACATACGGTTCAAAAGTTATTTACATAAACGTGAGTGCAACTTTGGACAGTTGGTGGCGCAATAGAGATTGAGTTAGAGACTTCAATTTTGCTATGGTCAATGATTGGACTGTCCTTTATGAGTGTGCCAACTTTTTTTCATTTTCCCGCTTACGGTTCTATGGGCTGTCATAGACTTCAATGGCAGAAGAAGAATAATAATAATAATAATAAGAACCGGAACAAAAACAATAGGTGCCTCCGCACCTTCGGTGCTTGGCCCCTAAATAGCTGCTAGCAGCCATCACGGGGCCAAGCGCAAGGAGGGCATTAAATGTCATGCCGACATGGCTGGCATCATCAGACCAATGGCAGTAAGAATCTAAAGACATTTCAATATGACTTAAGTCTAAATGGCTGAAAAATCAACAATACGGTCTTTAGTAATTCGATTTAATGGTTTATCACATTCAACCAGCAGGCAGCGCTGTAACCAAATTGTAGTGTCAATTCATGTGGTACATTGAGAGTGTGGTGACATTGACACATGCAAAGTTTGCTTTCAATTGGGTAAACCATTGCTGACAGAGCACTAAAGTCATGTGTTTGTTAAACATAGAATCTTATAAGAAAAATCGAAATGGCAGACGCTCAAAATGGCCGATATGGGAAAATTTGGTATCACAGGACTCGGCATGACCCATTGGATCTAAAGAGACCAGTTTCATGATTTTTGGCCAAAGGGTTCAGGAGTTATAAGCAAAAAAGTCAGTTTTTTAATATCTCCTGACCACTAGGGGGCAGAGCGCCAAAACTCTGCAGGTAGCCTCAAACCATGATTGACATAACACACACCTAGTTTGGTCAGAAAAGGCTAATGCATTGGGGAGATAAAGCCTCAATTTCATTTTGGCGACTTTTACCTCAGATTCTTTCACGAGTTATTCGTAAACGGTTTGACGAATCAACTTTGTTTATATATCGTTTTGTCAACATTGTCAGGAGATGATGTGGTTCAATTTTCGTGAACATCGGACGAACGGCCTAGGAGGAGTTCGACAAAGTAGGTTTTTCATAAAATTCAAAATGGCGGGAAAATTTTCATGACGGAAAATGACGTCATAGGGTGCAATCGAATCGTCTTGAGCCAAGGAATCAGTGGACAAAAGAATTTTGTTTCTAGGACATACGGTTCAAAAGTTATTTACGTAAACGTGAGTGCAACTTTGGACAGTTGGTGGCGGTAGAGAGATTGAGTTAGAGACTTCAATTTTGCTATGGTCAATGATTAGACTCTCCTTTATGAGTGTGCCAACTTTTTTTCATTTTCCCGCTTACGGTTCTATGGGCTGTCATAGACTTCAATGGCAGAAGAAGAATAATAATAAATATAGCTGCTAGCAGCCATCACGGGGCCAAGCGCAAGGAGGGCATTAAATGTCATGCCGACATGGCTGGCATCATCAGACCAACAGCAGTAAGAATCTAAAGACATTTCAATATGACTTAAGTCTAAATGGCTGAAAAATCAACAATAGGGTCTTTAGTAATTCGATTTAATGGTTTATCACATTCAACCAACAGGCAGCGCTGTAACCACATTGTAGTGTCAATTCATGTGGTACATTGAGAGTGTGGTGACATTGACACATGCAAAGTTTGCTTTCAATTGGGTAAACCGTTGCTGACAGAGCACTAAAGTCATGTGTTTGTTAAACATAGAATCTTATAAGAAAAATCGAAATGGCAGACGCTCAAAATGGCCGATATGGGAAAATTTGGTATCACAGGACTCGGCATGACCCACTGGATCTAAAGAGACCAGTTTCATGATTTTTGGCCAAAGGGTTCAGGAGTTATAAGCAAAAAAGTCAGTTTTTTAATATCTCCTGACCACTAGGGGGCAGAGCGCCAAAACTCTGCAGGTAGCCTCAAACCATGATTGACATAACACACACCTAGTTTGGTCAGAAAAGGCTAATGCATTGGGGAGATAAAGCCTCAATTTCATTTTGGCGACTTTTACCTCAGATTCTTTCACGAGTTATTCGTAAACGGTTTGACGAATCAACTTTGTTTATATATCGTTTTGTCAACATTGTCAGGAGATGATGTGGTTCAATTTTCGTGAACATCGGACGAACGGCCTAGGAGGAGTTCGACAAAGTAGGTTTTTCATAAAATTCAAAATGGCGGGAAAATTTTCATGACGGAAAATGACGTCATAGGGTGCAATCGAATCGTCTTGAGCCAAGGAATCAGTGGACAAAAGAATTTTGTTTCTAGGACATACGGTTCAAAAGTTATTTACGTAAACGTGAGTGCAACTTTGGACAGTTGGTGGCGGTAGAGAGATTGAGTTAGAGACTTCAATTTTGCTATGGTCAATGATTAGACTCTCCTTTATGAGTGTGCCAACTTTTTTTCATTTTCCCGCTTACGGTTCTATGGGCTGTCATAGACTTCAATGGCAGAAGAAGAATAATAATAAATATAGCTGCTAGCAGCCATCACGGGGCCAAGCGCAAGGAGGGCATTAAATGTCATGCCGACATGGCTGGCATCATCAGACCAACAGCAGTAAGAATCTAAAGACATTTCAATATGACTTAAGTCTAAATGGCTGAAAAATCAACAATAGGGTCTTTAGTAATTCGATTTAATGGTTTATCACATTCAACCAACAGGCAGCGCTGTAACCACATTGTAGTGTCAATTCATGTGGTACATTGAGAGTGTGGTGACATTGACACATGCAAAGTTTGCTTTCAATTGGGTAAACCGTTGCTGACAGAGCACTAAAGTCATGTGTTTGTTAAACATAGAATCTTATAAGAAAAATCGAAATGGCAGACGCTCAAAATGGCCGATATGGGAAAATTTGGTATCACAGGACTCGGCATGACCCACTGGATCTAAAGAGACCAGTTTCATGATTTTTGGCCAAAGGGTTCAGGAGTTATAAGCAAAAAAGTCAGTTTTTTAATATCTCCTGACCACTAGGGGGCAGAGCGCCAAAACTCTGCAGGTAGCCTCAAACCATGATTGACATAACACACACCTAGTTTGGTCAGAAAAGGCTAATGCATTGGGGAGATAAAGCCTCAATTTCATTTTGGCGACTTTTACCTCAGATTCTTTCACGAGTTATTCGTAAACGGTTTGACGAATCAACTTTGTTTATATATCGTTTTGTCAACATTGTCAGGAGATGATGTGGTTCAATTTTCGTGAACATCGGACGAACGGCCTAGGAGGAGTTCGACAAAGTAGGTTTTTCATAAAATTCAAAATGGCGGGAAAATTTTCATGACGGAAAATGACGTCATAGGGTGCAATCGAATCGTCTTGAGCCAAGGAATCAGTGGACAAAAGAATTTTGTTTCTAGGACATACGGTTCAAAAGTTATTTACGTAAACGTGAGTGCAACTTTGGACAGTTGGTGGCGGTAGAGAGATTGAGTTAGAGACTTAAATTTTGCTATGGTCAATGATTAGACTCTCCTTTATGAGTGTGCCAACTTTTTTTCATTTTCCCGCTTACGGTTCTATGGGCTGTCATAGACTTCAATGGCAGAAGAAGAATAATAATAATAAATATAGCTGCTAGCAGCCATCACGGGGCCAAGCGCAAGGAGGGCATTAAATGTCATGCCGACATGGCTGGCATCATCAGACCAACAGCAGTAAGAATCTAAAGACATTTCAATATGACTTAAGTCTAAATGGCTGAAAAATCAACAATAGGGTCTTTAGTAATTCGATTTAATGGTTTATCACATTCAACCAACAGGCAGCGCTGTAACCACATTGTAGTGTCAATTCATGTGGTACATTGAGAGTGTGGTGACATTGACACATGCAAAGTTTGCTTTCAATTGGGTAAACCGTTGCTGACAGAGCACTAAAGTCATGTGTTTGTTAAACATAGAATCTTATAAGAAAAATCGAAATGGCAGACGCTCAAAATGGCCGATATGGGAAAATTTGGTATCACAGGACTCGGCATGACCCACTGGATCTAAAGAGACCAGTTTCATGATTTTTGGCCAAAGGGTTCAGGAGTTATAAGCAAAAAAGTCAGTTTTTTAATATCTCCTGACCACTAGGGGGCAGAGCGCCAAAACTCTGCAGGTAGCCTCAAACCATGATTGACATAACACACACCTAGTTTGGTCAGAAAAGGCTAATGCATTGGGGAGATAAAGCCTCAATTTCATTTTGGCGACTTTTACCTCAGATTCTTTCACGAGTTATTCGTAAACGGTTTGACGAATCAACTTTGTTTATATATCGTTTTGTCAACATTGTCAGGAGATGATGTGGTTCAATTTTCGTGAACATCGGACGAACGGCCTAGGAGGAGTTCGACAAAGTAGGTTTTTCATAAAATTCAAAATGGCGGGAAAATTTTCATGACGGAAAATGACGTCATAGGGTGCAATCGAATCGTCTTGAGCCAAGGAATCAGTGGACAAAAGAATTTTGTTTCTAGGACATACGGTTCAAAAGTTATTTACGTAAACGTGAGTGCAACTTTGGACAGTTGGTGGCGGTAGAGAGATTGAGTTAGAGACTTCAATTTTGCTATGGTCAATGATTAGACTCTCCTTTATGAGTGTGCCAACTTTTTTTCATTTTCCCGCTTACGGTTCTATGGGCTGTCATAGACTTCAATGGCAGAAGAAGAATAATAATAATAAATATAGCTGCTAGCAGCCATCACGGGGCCAAGCGCAAGGAGGGCATTACATGTTATGCCGACATGGCTTGCATCATCAGACCAACGGCAGTAAGAATCTAAAGACATTTCAATATGACTTAAGTCTAAATGGCTGAAAAATCAACAATACGGTCTTTAGTATTTCGATTTAATGGTTTATCACATTCAACCAACAGGCAGCGCTGTAACCAAATTGTAGTGTCAATTCATGTGGTACATTGAGAGTGTGGTGACTGACACATGCAAAGTTTGCTTTCAATTGGGTAAACCATTGCTGACAGAGCACTAAAGTCATGTGTTTGTTAAACTTAGCATCTTATAAGAAAAATCGAAATGGCAGACGCTCAAAATGGCCGATATGGGAATATTTGGTATCACAGGACTCGGCATGACCCACTGGATCTAAAGAGACCAGTTTCATGTTTTTTGGCCAAAGGGTTCAGAAGTTATAAGCAAAAAAGTCAGTTTTTCATAACTCCTGACCACTAGGGGGCAGAGCGCCAAAACTCTGCAGGTAGCCTCAGACCATGATTGACATAACACACACCTAGTTTGGTCAGAAAAGACTAATGCATTGCGGAGATAAAGCCTCAGTTTCAATTTGGCGACTTTTACCTCGGATTCTTTCGCGAGTTATTCGTAAACGGTTTGTCGAATCAACTTTCTTTATATATCGTTTTGTCCACATTGTCGGGAGATGATGTGGTTCAATTTTCGTGAAGATCGGACGAACGGCCTAGGAGGAGTTCGACAAAGTAGGTTTTTCATAAAATTCAAAATGGCGGGAAAATTTTCATGACGGAAAATGACGTCATAGGGTGCAATCGAATCGTCTTGAGCCAAGGAATCAGTGGACAAAAGAATTTTGTTTCTAGGACATACGGTTCAAAAGTTATTTACGTAAACGTGAGTGCAACTTTGGACGGTTGGTGGCGCTATAGAGATTGAGTTAGAGACTTCAATTTTGCTATGGTCAATGATTGGACTCTCCTTTATGAGTGTGCCAACTTTTTTTCATTTTCCCGCTTACGGTTCTATGGGCTGTCATAGACTTCAATGGCAGAAGA